>SEYY01005637.1:5000-30000 GCA_009176605.1 Armadillidium nasatum
GTTTGGAGACCTTAGCTGCCAACTGATAGGTCCAACTCGACCAATCTATCGTTCTGGAAATGTTCTATTTAAATACTTTAGAAAGCTGTAATTCAAAAACAAATGAATATAGGATTTCATTTGTTTTTTATTAAGTCATTTATTTATATATAACTAATAACTCTCAGAGTTTGGTGTGTTCCTCCCGAATCACCCTATATATATATATATATATATATATATATATATATATATATATATATATATATATATATATATATATATATATATATATATATATATATATATATATATATATATATATATATATATATATATATATCCGTTATTATATTTAAAACACCAATAAATAATTTATGGCTGGTATTACATTATCTCTTCTAAAAATATTCTCTCTCTCTCTCTCTCTCTCTTTTTTTTTCTTTCTTTCTTTTCCCACTTTCTAAGTCGGCCTGTGGGCTACTTATCTATTGACACCTTTGCGCTTGATAAATTGAACGTCTTCTAAAGAGTCCTGTACATAGCTTTGATTTCTAAACTTTCTCCTTTTGATATGTGTCCTTCTCTCTGTCTAACTTCATTTCAGGTTTTTGTTTTATAGCAGCTGTTATAGATGATCACAGTTCATCCATTATATCTTTCAATAGTAGTCTTTCAATGATTATGTCATAACCTTTTTCTGTCACTTCGTCATCTATTCAGCTAACACTGACAATTCCATTATTCGTTTTACCTCCAAAGGAGTCTTATTCTATTTCAAGAAGATTCTTCTGGGAGGACGTTCTTGGAGCAACTGACACCAAATTTTTCCTGAATTTCTAAATGTAGGCGAAGAGAGCTTTGTTACTTTCTATGCACCATCTACCTATTCAACAAAATTTTATACTGAAGCATATTCTTAATACTCTTAATAATCTTAATATTCTTAGTATTTTTATTTTCCGAGACCATTCTCGGAGAGATCAAATTATCTCTCTCACTATTCAAGATTCTAAAATGTAGATGTACAAAGGCATCCTTCTCAACACCTCAAGTGCTTGCTCTATTTATAGTTGTTTGTCCTTCTGTAAAGTATGCTCGAATATTGCTGAAGTTCTGCACATGTAACTCATTTTCGAAGAGTGGATTCAAAGTCTTTTCGCCTGATCAAAATTTATAAACACAGTGAGTATCTAAAATATCATCTCTTTATAATCAACAACCTGTTGAATCACTGTTCCTATACTCTTAAATGAAGAGATATCATGCAACTCACCAATAAACACAGTTTCATTCTTTTACTGTCAAAATCTAAAATTTCAGATTTTATCACAGTATCCTATGCTCACATGAACACTACTTTTAAATTAAGGAATCTACAGGATCACCGATTTTCTCAACTTAGTATAACTTCATTTTAAGCACTTCAATTGCAGTGTATTGGAAGAAATCAAGTAGAGACGGTTTGCGTACAGAACTCAAAGGCCACATTTCTGCCCAATTGTATATATATATATATATATATATATATATATATATATATATATATATATATATATATATATATATATATATATATTCAGTATTTCTTCACTCCACCCCAGTTGCTTGCTCTGTATAGGGGTGTTGTTCGCCCCTGTATGGAGTATGCTTCACATATCTGGGGTGGTTCCACACATACAGCTCTCCTAGAGAAGGTGGAGTCTAGGTCATTTCGTCTCATCAACTCTCCTGCTCTTACTAACTCTCTTCAATCACTTTCTGCCCGTCGAATTGTTGCGTCACTCTCTCTTTACTATCGCTATTACAATGGACACTGCTCTTCTGAACTCTCTCGTCGCATAACTCCTCCACTGAGAAGGGCTCGTGCGACTCGACTTTCCACACAGTCTCATCCTCTCTCTGTCCAATTCTCTGACCCCAGGCTTAACCGCTATGCTCTGTCCTACATGTACTCTACTGGTAAAGTCTGGAACACACTCCCTTCTTCTATTTTTCCAACTTCCTATGACTTAAACACCTTCAAACGTCGTGTATCGGGACACGTCGGCCTTTAGTTTGACCAGGCTTCCGTCTTTCCCCCCAACTCTGGTGGAATTTTGGTAGGCCTCTGGCCTTTGCCCCCAGAGGTGATATAAATATATATATATATATATATTATATATATATATATATATATATATATATATATATATAATATATATATATATATATATATATATATATATATATATATATATAGAGAGAGAGAGAGAGAGAGAGAGAGAGAGAGAGAGAGAGAGAGAGAGAGAGTTTCATTTTGGCAAAATTAATTGATCTTAAGAACATTACTAATGAATTTAATTGAATAGTTTAAATCATTATTAGTCTTAATATATATATATATATATATATATATATATATATATATATATATATATATATATATATATATATATATATATATATATATATATATATATATATATAAAGCTTAACAATTACTTAATTGACTTACTTGATTATCGATGCAAACTAAAAATTTGCTGAAATCGGAAACGCAGAGTCCGTAGATTTTTACGAGCTTAGTTTGAAAATTGAAAAGTGTAAATTGCAAATTTTCACACAAAATTTGTGTAAAAAATACATAAATGAGTTAAATCGCGACATACCTTTTTTTTCACTGATAATGATAGAGAACATCAAAAAATATAAGAATTCAATAAAATTGATTTATCGCGACAGGCAAAATGTCGCGGTATTACGCCTCATGTCGTGTCGACGCAGGTGCGTATCGCTATTCCTGTCGCGAAAACGTAAGTAAGCTACACACACACAAACACACACACACACACACACATATATATATATATATATATATATATATATATATATATATATATATATATATATATATATATATATATATATATATATATGATGGATCGGATGTCATATTTTCTAATTTGCAGATGCGGATGTCAAATTTTGGAGAAGTTCGGATGCGGATGTTGAATTTTTGAAAGTGCGGATGTGGATGCGGATGCGGATGCGGATGTTGAATTTCCAAAAGTGCGGATGCGGATGCGGATGTTGAATTTTTGAAAATGCAGATGCAGATGCGGATGTGGATGTTGATTTTTGTGCGGATGCGGATGCCATCACTAATATATATATATATATATATATATATATATATATATATATATATATATATATATATATATATATATATATATATATATATATATATATATATATATATATATATATATATATATATATATATATATATATATATATATATATATATATATATATATATATATATATATATATATATATATATATATATATATATATATATATATATATATATATATATATATATATATATATATATATATATATATATATATATATATATATATATATATATATATATATATATATATATATATATATATATATATATATATATATATATATATATATATATATATATATATATATATATATATATATATATATATATATATATATATATATATATATATATATATATATATATATATATATATATATATATATATATATATATATATATATATATATATATATATATATATATATATATATATATATATATATATATATATATATATATATATATATATATATATATATATATATATATATATAATATATATATATAGATATATTTATATATTGATTCATAATAGCAGTAGTGAGTGCAATATTAGAGTGGGCTAACCTTTTGGTCAGCATAGAGCCCTTATAAGGGTTTCACATACACATACACACAGACATTAAGGTATGAAGAGTAGATTTATTACAAACATATTTATTAATAATTTACATTTTTATTTTTTTTATTTCAGATTAATATTATATATATATATATATATATATATATATATATATATATATATATATATATATATATATATATATATATATATATATATATATATATATATATATATATATATATATATATATATTATATATATATATATATATATATATATATATATATATATATATATATATATATATATATATATATATATATATATATATATATATATATATATATATATATATATATATATATATATATATATATATATATATATATATATATATATATATATATATATATATATATATATATATACTAGGAATACATTTATTTCAATTTCTTTATTATATAATTAGAAACTAGGCATCATTATTAAATAAATTTTTACAATCAAATTGTGATATTATAACAGTCAAATCAATATGAGCTAACAAATGACATAAAAAATATATTTTGACATACAGTGCGCAACTTTTGACTGAATATTGGTTGTATAGGTAGCATAAGGATTTTATACTAAATTACATTATTCTTTTTAAAAAAAACATTTTCAAATAATTATTATTATATAAAAACAAGTTTAAATGTTAAACTGTCAATATAAATAAAATTCGTCATGCTTCGTATGGAATAATAAAAGCCAGTGTCCATAAGCTTTAGTCTTTCTGAAGTGTTTACAATAATACCAGTATCTTTATCCAGAATTATATCAGATATTTCATCAATAGCGAACACACCTTTAAACCGTTTTTCATGTTTCAATAGGCTACGTATTTCATCTTCATCCATATTTTTTAATACGATAATAATATATTACGTACTCTATCAATTTCTATCAAGTGCTGGTGTTCCATATACACAATAATTGAGATAGCAGTTGACAAAGGCTTTTTCAAAAGTAAATGTTAAACCCATTGTTCCATGCTTTACAACATTAAGGTGAGAACCTGCATTTCCTGTCAAGTCTGCTGTTAAATCAAATGCATATAAGTTAGTATTGGTGTAGAAATCTGTCCTTGTTAATTCCTGTACCTATATCCGAGCATGATACAGTGTTGGCAATCAAATCATAGAATGCTCTAGCGCATAATCCTTCTCCGTTGTTATAGAGAGTTTTATAAGGTCTACCATAAGGTTGACCATTTACATGTGAAACTGAGTTCACGAAGACCAAAAGGTGCTATTTTATAGGGGATTCTTTTTGTAATTTCCGGCAAAGGCTGCATGTTCGACCATACCAACGATTAACTTTTGAGGGAGCTGGCCCATGACTACATTGCTGAGGTTTATCGTCGTTAAACCAGTTGCAAAATTAAATATTTTAGTCTCTACACCGTCGTACCGGATATTTAGCAGTACTTGTAATTAATGATTTTTCAATCTCCATATGTCTCTGGGCCGATAGTTTTACCTTTCTGACGTAAAAATACACATCTTGAATTTGAAAAATCGGTGAGGGGGCTTGCGTTCCTGTTGTAGGTTTACTATGGAACATTTAAAGCAAAAGGAGCTGCAGACCTGCTTAATCTTACACGTACGTCAACAGCTGGAAGTAATAATCTGTCCTGAGAGAAAATATCACCGTTTCAGTCTACCATAAAAATCATGTACTTTAGAGCTTCTTTTACTGATAGCATCCACTATTTTAGATTCATCTTTTAAGCTATAAAACCCTGTTGATTGGAGATGGGAGTACTTTGCATCTTCAGAGAAATTCAATAAAGTTTCTATAAATGTACGATAAGGGTAATTTGCAGCAGAGGACCCTAGAGATACTTCGTTTAAAAAAACTTCAAGTTGATTGAAACAGCTGTATAAAAAATTCGAGGTGGGATACACAATGTGATCATTATCCGAAAGATCTGATCCATCTTCGTTTACTAATTTCACTTTTAAATATAGGAAAATATTACTGGGATCCAGGTAATGTTCAGAATTGCCTGGGGATGTGAAACTCCACAGGGACGTCATGCATTTGTAACAGAATTCACAGGGTTAATACTTATAAAATTAGACTCAAGAATACTGGTCTGAGTAGGGAGCACTGTAAATAGATCTAATTCAGATTTACAGCAATCGATGCTAGAGGGGTGGAGGAAATGCATGTTAGCAGTGTTAAGGGTCGACTATTAATGAACATTTTTTACAAATGTAGCTCTATATTAAGGTAGACAGTTGCCATATTTTACATTTCAAATATATCTTTTATTTTTCTATTACACGCTTTCTTTTTTGGTTTACTTGTTTTCCTTTTCTTCGGCTTCTTATTTTTTCTTTTTTTACCTACCCTCTGACTCTTAGTTAATCTCTTTGTTTTTTTAAGCATATCCCTACGTCTAATGCCTTCACCAGTCATTTTACGCCTTATTTTACGTTTGATATCATCAAGCATTTCATCTGATGTTTCAGCTAAACGTCTTTTTAATGCCATACGCGGCTCTGCCCCAGCCATAACATCTTGAAATGTACGAAGCCCTGTTCTAGCAGCTTTTCCGGTTAAATATCTTCCTCCTGATTTAAATAAAGGTATGGCACGTCGCATTAATGATGTAAAGAAACCTCCTAGTCCATAACCCCTCTGTGTTCTCGATCCTCTAAAAATATGTCGTTCCATTATTGAGACTTCTTTCTTCTTATGTGTAGTTTACACAACGCTGTCCCGTTAGTGAATGGGTAAGCTTTGCCTTCAACATCTCTTATATATACACGAATTGACCCAAACTGCGATTTACTCATTGGTAAATAGTGTACACTGGGAAATGATACAAATTTCTGACCAGGTGGGAAATGAATAACTCTCAAGAGGGGTGCCTTTGTATTTCCAACGTATTGGTGTTCAACAATATCAGAATATACATATGCTGCACCAGGCGTCTCTAACAAATCTGATGAGGTACATAGAAGTTGTATAGAGTCTTTAGCTTCAGCCTTTGCTTCGCTGTGTTCGAGATACTCTTTAACAGCAGGGCTATATCTCGTATAGGCCTGTAATGTAGAGCTGATTGACGGATCTATTTGCTTTACATCTTCTAAAGATATATCAGGGATATAAATGCAATGACGCATCCAATTGGGCAACGATGGAAACTAAATAACCTTTCATCTTTCAAATTGGTTGGCATGATTGATTTTAAAGTTACGATTTCATAATTTACGTTAGGTACTTTTTTAACATGAAAATACAAATCAGTACACATTCGGCTTGATAAAAATTTAGTGTTAAAATGTCCAAACAACTCATCGAGAGAATTGTATTTTCCTCGTCCACCGAAAACTCTTCCCAATAGAAATTAATATCCCCTCGACTCGCCACACCTAAACCCCAACGTTCTTGATATTCAAACCTTCTTTAACAAATTTAGTGTTTCTAGATATTATGAATGCTGAGTACTTTGAAGTTACATTATCAACATCCACATCTAAAATCATTTCGCATAACCCTATTTCATACCTCTCCCTTTCAAGCTGAACATTCTGCAGCAATTCAAAGGGGAAAATCTGATATCGTTATTGTCAGAATGTAAGTCCATAGAAGCTGAGGACGGTAGCGTTAGGTAAAAGTGATCTTCACTCTCCATGATGAAAGTTAAGAATGTTAAATTTTTTTAACATCACTCGCTTTTATATAACTGTTAAACTTATCAGGATAACCTATCCATTTCACAAGATACTGTTTATTTTTTCCTTTACCTTTAAAGCCTAATATTTTTTCAATTTTATATAAATTACTCTTGTCATCAAACCTAATTTTTTGTACTTCTTGTTTATAAAACCCTCCTTTAATTTGTTCACCATCTAGATCCTTTAGATAATATAATTTTAACCCATCTCTGGGAAACTCTCTAATAGAATCTATTTTAAAAACTTCTTTTGACCATCCTGCTTCATACCCCTTCCTGAAATTACCTGCAGTTCTTGATACTCTTACATAATCATCAACTTTAATACCTGTATTGTCCTTTATTTTACGGACATCCCGTTGATCAGGTGAAGGTTTTGTTTTAATCATCTCTAAAGGTGTTTTCTTAATTGTTCTATGATACGATCTATTGTAAGAGTAGGCCAAGTCTTGTAAAATATCAATATATTTAAACGTGTTCATCTTAGTAAAGTATCTATGCATCCTTTCCTTTATAGTTCTTTGCACGCGTTCTACTATAGCCGCTTTATTAGGAGAAAAAGTGTTGATAGTACCCATGTCATAATCAGACACAAGCTCTTGAAACTCGGGCCCGAGAAACTCTGTACCTTGATCAGAATGTATTATAGAAGGACATCTGTTAGTCTCTTTTATAATATCTCTTACTGCTTCAGCTACAGTCTTTGATTTTTTATCTTTTAATGCTTTCATGAATAAGAATCGGGAAAAAACATCGATTACGAACAATATATATTGAGAACCATCATTATATACTTTATATTTATTCATATCTGTTAAATCTATTTGCCAAATATTATCAACATGGTAGGCTAGAGTTTTCCGTGTTTTAAATTTTTTACGTACTGGTTTATGCAAAGTAAATGCTTCTTCACCTTCTAAAATAATATTTTATTTCTTTTATATAAAAGCCTGGAAACCGTGAGGCAAATTTAGAAAAACCTCCATAACTATAGGGCTCTCTAACATTAAAATAGAATTTATCAACTGCTTCTTTAGCTTCCATATTGAGTAATGACCGGAAATAATAATAACGCACACACACACACACACACACACATATATATATATATATATATATATATATATATATATATATATATATATATATATATATATATATATATATATATATATATATATATATATATATATATATATATATATATATATATATATATATATTAGTATGGATCGGATGTCATATTTTCCAATTTGCGGATGCGGATGCGGATGCGGATGTTGAATTTTCGAAAAGTGCGGATATAATGCGCGAATGCGGATGTTGAATTTTCAAAAAGTGCGGATGCGGATGCGGATGCGGATTTTGAATTTTCGAAATCGGATGCGGATGCGGATGCGGATGTTATAATTTTGAAAAGAGGATGCGGATGCGGATATGTTAATTTTGATGAGGATGCGGATGCGGATGCGGATGCGGATGTTAATTATATATATATATATATATATATATATATATATATATATATATATATATATATATATATATATATATATATATATATATATATTTCACTATCACCTTTCCCACTTTCGTGAGGTGGTGCCCGCCACAATTCCCTTACAAACATAACTATTCTTACCTTTCAACGCTTTCACCACCTCCCTCCATCTCTGTCTTCACAAATCTTCTACCCTCTTCTAAACTCAAATTCCTTCCATCAAAATCACTCTCACTCCATCCATCCATCTCCACTTCGGCCTTCTCCCCCCATACCCTTCCCCTATCTACATCGGATCTACGTACCTTGATAACCATTCTGTTCTCTTTCATTCTTCACATATGTCCAAACCATTTTAGCACATCCTCCTCCTCTCTATCAATTACACCCTTCTTCCATTTCCACATCTCCCTTATTCTTTCATTTCTAATCCTATCAATCCTTCTCAATTTAAATATCGCTCTCAAATCTTTCATCTCAAAGACATTGAAACTTTTTCTCGACCGAGCACTTATCGTCTATGTTTCACACACATACAATACAGAAGGTGAACACATACATTCAAACATTCTTATCTTTATTTCTTTAGAAATTTTTTCTTTCTTCCATACTTTTCATAGGCCCCCAATACTTTCATTCCTTCTACCACTCTGTTCTTTATTCCTTTATCCGTCCCACCCTTACCTTCCACCCAACGTTACTAGATATTTGAATTCATTCACCTCCTCAAGTTTCCATTCTCACACTTCTACAAACCAATTCCTCCCTCCACATTTCCTCATCCCCACCTCCAATCCTCATAACTTTATTTTTCCCTGGATTGAATATCAATCTCGTGTTTGCACATTTCCCTTCAAACGCTCTCACAAGTATTCTTTTCTCCAGATTCTGCCACCAACACATGCCGCATCATCTGCAAAAAGTGAAACATTCACTTCACATTCACCCTCCATATTTCTCAACGTAATACTCTTCCCTTCTCGCTCCACTTTTTTAAGTAAACCATTCATCAATAGATTAAATAATATGGAGATATTACAAACCCCTGTCTCAATCCCACTCCTATGCTAAACCAATCCGATAGTTCTCTCTTCACCCTCACTCTTGATCTACAATTTGCATATATATATATATATATATATATATATATATATATATATATATATATATATATATATATATATATATATATATATATATATATATATATATATATTAGTGATGGATCGGATGTCATATTTTCTAAATTGCGGATGCGGATGCGGATGCGGATGTTGAATTTTTGAAAGTGCGGATGCGGATGCGGATGTTGAATTTTCGAAAGTGCGGATGCGGATGCGGATGCGGATGTTGAATTTTCGAAAATGCGGATGCGGATGCGAATGCGGATAGTCGATTTTTGTGCGGATGCTCCGCATCCTCGCATGCGGATGCGGATGCGGATGCCATCACTAATATATATATATATATATATATATATATATATATATATATATATATATATATATATATATATATATATATATATATATATATATAATATATAGATAAAGAAATAAAAAAAATAATTTTTATCATTATTTAAATACATTGTATATTTACATACTGGATAATTAAATGAACAGATAATACATAAAAAAAAAAAAAAAATATATATATATATATATATATATATATATATATATATATATATATATATATATATATATATATATATATATATATAGTAATACATGTAAACCATTCGCATATATATTTTAAAAACCGCTTAATATATTACATTCACATATATTTTAACACCACATTATTTTTTTTTCGTAAAACAGTTATTTTCTTAAAATAAATTAACCGGTATAAGGTTCTTCTATAGGCCGCAGTAAAAATTCGGTGCACATGATATATTATTCTAAACTGGATAGGCTTTCTGCTGTGATGTATATGTAAATGTCCCAGGGTGAAAAAGCTAAGTCACCTTCTCTAAGATTTTCTGTCTTCATTCGCTCAGTCCAAAGCAGGGTGAAACTTTCTATGTTTACAACGGACATCACAGGGGCACATTGGGCATCAAATGAGCAATTCTCGGTGTACACTTTGTACATGACACCATGGGCTATGTTGATAATAGCATCTAACTTATCTACTTCGTCTAGACGTTTTGTAATTTCTTCTTTCATTTTCATGAAGGATGTAATATCATTAGGACCAGCAATAAAGAATCCTATTGATGAAGGTCTGAATATTCCTTCAGGTTTTGGTCTCCACCAATTTCGTACATCTACTGAGAGGATGTTATTATGCTGACCCAAAACGAGTGTGAGGCGACTGGTGTCTTTCGGTTTGTAATACTGCTGAAGGGTATATTGTTCTTTTATATAGTTGTCCACTTCATTGAATATCCGTTTTAAATCTGTAGCTGTCATGAAAAGGGATCGATTTCCATCACAGCTAGAGGAAGAGCATGAAAAATATTGCTCGCCATTTGGTTTGCGTCTAAACATTAAAGTTAATAGACTTCTATCCGGATGAGACACTTTCAATGAAGTGAAATCGGATATAAATTTGTATTTAAGTGTAGATACCATGTTTACGGTTCAACGATTGCTTCACAAATGACGAATTCTTTCACTAATCAGAGAGAGGAAGATGAAATAAGCCTAACCATATATGCCTAACTGCCTTAAGGCATCCATATTTTTTAGGTCTAAGTTAAGCCTAACGTTCAGGTATTTACCTTGAGGATAATCTGGTGTTCAACCTTTTTTTTAAGGTTATGGTAAGCCTAACGTTCAGGTATTTTTATCATTTAACCATTCTTTATTACATTATACCTAGATTATCAAACCTGTTATGTTAAGCCTAAGAAAAGTTAAAATTTTAGCCAATCTCTCATAATATCTGCTTGCTTTCATAATCTTTTAACCGATGGATACTGATTCTTTCTTACTCTCGTTCTAGTTAGGCCTATCGGGGGAATGTCTGATGACGTCATAGCTCTAGGTATTTTTGAGGCTAGAGTTTCAGGCATATCTTGTACATTCTCTAATTCTAATAATCTATTTGTATTTAGTATTAGACTCTGTGGAAGATTAATATTTCCGAAGTTTTTGTTTTATTATAGGCCAACCTGTTACTGGACTTCTACGCCAATTACGAACCAAATCAGAAATTAAGTCTATTATATTTGATCCAGGGATATGGTTCATCATCAATTATGATTTGCCCCGTTTTATCCCACCCGCACTATCTGATTTTTTAAAGTATTAAATAATGCAATTCCTCTATTCTTCACTAAAATAGTTTTCAGGTCTTTTTCTTCGGTGTCTTTAACTTACTATCCAGGTGTAGATACAGCTTCATTATCATGACCATATTTTTCTTTTGAATCTACTAATTTTTGCAGTTTTCTTGATATTTCGTTCGTTTTTTCATGTACATTCATGTTAGAATTTAAAATTGTCATAAGTTCATTTTCAATACTTGTTAGTTGCTCCATTTTATTTTCGTATAATGCTATAGGTAATGGCTGCTAAATAAGCCGGGACAGACTGGTATTATTATTATTATTATTATTATTATTATTATTATTATTATTATTATTATTAATTTTCTCATAATCTGAGTAAGGAATAACAGCTACATTTTTCATTATTCACAAGTTAACATTTTAGTAAATATCGGCTTTAAAATGAAATATAAAAAAGGTAGAAATGCTCCTCTTGTCTGCAACAGCTTCTTTTTATTTACAAAATTCTTCTTCTTTTTATTTTTACGAGTAAGTTTTTTAAGGATGTTGCTATGACGACGTAACTTCTATTTATGAGATTTTTTTTACAGGAATCACTCCTTTTATAAGGTTTAAACTAGGGATGGAGCGATACCAAAATTTTTACCGATACCAAGAGTTTAAACTTTGCCGATACCGATGCCGATACCGATACCGATACCAATTTTGTACTTTAAAAAACCTTATATGTATATATATATATATATATATATATATATATATATATATATATATATATATAATTTATATATTATTATTATTATATAAAATAATATAAAAAAATTTTAAAATTATTATTAAAATATATATATATATATATATATATATATATATATATATATATATTATATATATATATATATATATATATATATATATATATATTGTGAAGCAACTTTATATAGCTTTGCCCAAAATGCTTACAAACAAAAAATGAACGGAATAATATTAATAAGATATAGATAAAATTTTGGTAGGCCTATGACCTAATAATATATATATATATATATATATATATATATATATATATATATATATATATATATATATATATATATATATATATATATATATATATATATATATATATATATATATATATATATATATATATATATATATATATATATATATATATATATATATATATATATATATATATATATATATATATATATATATATATATATATATATATATATATATATATATATATATATATATATATATATATATATATATATATATATATATATATATATATATATATATATATATATATATATATATATATATATATATATATATATATATATATATATATATGATCCAATACGTTGTCTTATATAGAAGGGCAATTTCCGCTAAAAAGTCACTCAAGAAATTGTAATTTTTGAGACCAGGTTCCTAAAGAAAGTCGCTCTCCGGCGCCGTCGCTTAGGCTGAGACTCTGAAAAAGTACATTTCAAGAGGCAAGCCCCTGCCGCGATCGCTAGAAGTAAAGCCTAAGATGTATTAGTAAATATCTCAATAACCGTAGCAGATAGCGAGAAGTAACATGAGGCAAAAATGGTGGCCTATGATTGGTTTTACCCTATAATGACTTTTTCATTTCGAAAATGAACTTCAATATATCTTAAAATGTACTTAAACGTTTTTCAAAATTTAAAAAAAAACTTGCTCATAAAATAGAAAAGTTGAATTTTTTTCTCATTTTCTAGAAGGTAGGCGATCAAAAATAAGTTCTATTGTCTTACCTCCATGAAAATGCTAAAAAATAAATATTAGCAAAAATTGAGAAAATTTCTCAATTCCTGCGGAAGTCGACCCTCTCTTGTGGTACTTAAACGCCTGTAAAAATGAGTTCAAAAAGATAATTTCGGTTTCAGTTGAGTATTGGTCGAGTCTCTTATGTTTTAATAGGTGAAAGCCTGTGAAACCATTTTAACTTCTGAAATATTCCGATCAAAGTTTTTGTAAGTTTTTAAATTCTTATAACTTTCTTATTAATAGATAGATAGGCTTGATATTTTAGACACATAAGGATTTGTAACCCCCAATTCCAAATTTGTAATCCAGGTTTTTCTGCATATTGCCGTTTTCGAATTAAAGGCAGACATACATACCAAGGTGGTTTGTCGTACTTTCTGAGAATACGAAAGAAAATTGTCAACTTTGGGGGCCTATATCTCCTCAACCGTAGCAGATAGAGGAACGATCCATGAAGCGTTTAAAGTTTTAAATAACACGTATATTTCAGATATTAAATATTTTTGCTATATCTCTGGTAATTTAGAAATTATAGGATAACACAGAATTTGATATCGACAAAATTTTAAAAAAAATTTTGGAAGGGGCCAAATCTACTGAATGTAAGCTGCTCGTAGGATCTTATGGTGTTCAATATTCTGTCTCAGGATTACGAAATCTATTTACATATTTGATTTAAGCAATGAAAAAAAATCTTAGACATTTCTGCACTATCTGCCCCTCTTAAAAAGTTTTCACATCGCTGCTGAGCAGTAAGCCTCTCCTTTTTGAGCGCTCGATTCCTCTTACAACCCTTGCAAAACTTAGCGGTATGAACTAAAGTTTAACTTTTCTTCCTTTCCCTAACTTTAACAAATAAACTAATTCCCATAATCCAGCATATATATATATATATATATATATATATATATATATATATATATATATATATATATATATATATATATATATATATATATATATATATATATATATATATATATATATATATATATATATATATATATATATATATATATATATATATATATATATATATATATATATATATATATATATATATATATATATATATATATATATATATATATATATATATATATATATATATATATATATATATATATATATATATATATATATATATATATATATATATATATATATATATATATATATATATATATATATATATATTGCGATCAGATTTTCGACTGTTCCCCAACTCTAATGAATATTTGTAGGCCTCCGGTCTTTGCCCACCAGAGGATATATTTATATATATATATATATATATATATATATATATATATATATATATATATATATATATATATATATATATATATATATATATATATATATATATATATATATATATATATATATATATATATATATATATATATATATATATATATATATATATATATATATATATATATATATATATATATATATATGAAATAAATGGCTAAAAACAACAAACACCATAAATGAATTTTAACATAATTAGTTGCAGTTATTGCATTCTGGTATATATCCAGTTTCAACTTCCGTAGGTAGGATATTTGTACGCAGTAGTACCCTGAAGGTGTTTTTAGGATGAAGGTCACACAGTAAATAACCGTGAGGCATTGAAGTCACTTCTTTATATACTTTTAGAAACTCTTTTCGTTGTAAAGGAAACATTTGTGTAGCTAGAACATTTATTTGACTAACATCTCTTCTTTGTCCAAATAATATTAAATATTGAGTATTCAATGACACGTCACGCATGTATTTATTCTGATGAAATATATTTTGAGTTATGAAGAATACTGTTATATTGAGATGGTGAGAAAAAACAGTAAATGTTTCAGCTACTTGCTCATTCATTTGATGCATTAGATCGTCTAAGATAATAATTTTATGTCCTTGCACACTCTCCAATGATTTAATGTCATAATAAACCTTCATGAAACTCTATTTTAGAACGATACTCGTTAAATATAGGTTGATAAATACTGTAGCACCATATGATTTTTACAGGAGGTTGTTCGAATAGTTCTGTATATTTTAAGATTTTAAGTAAGGTGTAAGTTTTTCCGGATCCCGTAGGTCCTGCTATAAGCCCTGTAGAAGGGGATCTGAACATGAATTTTTCTAAGGTGTTCATTGCAGTGGATGTTTATACGTAAATGATATGTTTCATCAATGTCAGTAGTTATGTATATATATATATATATATATATATATATATATATATATATATATATATATATATATATATATATATATATATATATATATATATATATATATATATATATATGTATATATATCACTGAAAAAAATGTTAGGAACTAGTTTGAAAGGGGGCTGGAGCATACAATGGAAAAAGGGGGCGGACTTGATAACCAACATTAATAAAAACACGACTCCTCCTGTATATTCATTCAGTTTGTTTCAGTTGTTAGCTAAGTGTTCTCACCTTTTAAGGCTTGTGTTAGTGTTATTGATCTTCCAAAACTTGAATATTTTATAGGTGGGTTACTACTACTTACTATTACTACTACTGTAACTACTAATAATATTGAATTCCTCTTTTACAGATTTGTGTCAATAGTAATAATACAAAATAGTTTCCTTTAATTTCAATTTCGATGTCGTACACGTCTCTTATGAAAATGTTTGTGGTAAGTACTTTTATGAATGTTCATTTATTTTTATATTTTTTTTTGTATTTTTTAAAATTTTTTATTTTAGTATTTTTTTATTTTGTTTTTGTAATTTTTATTTTTTTTAATTTCATTTTGTAATTTTTTATATTTTATTTTTATTTTTATTTTTAAAACTTTACAGTTTAATTCAATTTTATTTTGTTTTAAAAACTTATTTTATTTTGTTTTAAAAAAAAATTTTTTTTTAAATTTTTGTTAAAAAGTTATTTTGTATGTTTATATTCATGAATGCATTATTGATGATATTTTTATAGATCCAGCCATTCTGTTGTGTTGCTGGTGCTTCAAGAGGCGGAAGTGGTGGCGGTGGTGGTGCTGGAGGTAACCAGGGAGATGAAAGAGCCAATGGTCAACGGATGAACTAGGGGGCAATGACCCTAACGATGCCTTCCATGCAGGACCTGATATCTCTAATCACCATCTCAATGATGATGCACCTTGGCCTCTGTGAACGATGATGGGTGTGAACCCTGCAATATCGTTAACGTCGAAATCGACAACAGCGAAGGGAACTCCCATCCTTGATAATGATGATTCAGGGACATCATCCTCTATTACTCCTGAAGGAAATAAACGTGGGGTAAGTGTTTTACCTTAAATATATTTTTTAATAATTTTTTGGTAAATAGATACTTGAAATTTTTATTCATTACAAATTGTATATTCATACAGAAAAAACGCCCTTATTATGCTGATAGCCAAGATGATGATGATGATTTTTCTGCTGAGTTTCTGGGCATTAAAAAAGTAGCTAGTACCCGCCGCTCAAATGTTGTGGATGTTCACAAGTACAGGATCAAGGTGGATGAAGATAAAGTCTTCAATCGAGGCCATGATTTAGAATCGGCATTCAGAGAAGTTATTCGTCGGATCCTGGACCAACTCACTGAAGACATTGATTACCATGAATATGAAGGTCAGGATCTGGTTTACGTTTAATGATGGAGACAGGAACGAGTTCCATGTCAACATACCCTATCAGGAGATAGTGAATAACAATGCCATTCGAGTACTTGTGCACTCGATTGGAAGCTGCTTTCCAATCAGGAGATATGGCTACATTTAGCGACTTTATTATTGAAGTTCAAGTCGCTCATAATCCATCAGGGAATGGTCCTCTAGTTCCACGGCATGTGTATTTCATTCATCCGAAAAGAAACATCTTCTACTAAGACAAGAGAAACCGTGTCCCCGATACAGTTGGATGTGGATTTAAAGCGGTCGTATTACAGCTAAAAGGTTAGTAACTGAAAAACTTAATAATATTACACCTGAAGATGTTAGAAAACAGGCTGAAAGCATTAGCTGACAAATGCGGTTTAAAGTATGAAACACCTCTAGGTGCAGATAAGTTTAAATTAATTATTGAAAAGGTTTTAAAATGTAGGAATTTTTGTATATAGCAGCGACGGGGAGGGAGGGTTGCATGTTGTTTATAGGCCTAACGAAATCAAGATAGAGATACACCATTATGTATTATTGGTTATGATAGAGACACTACACATTATTACCCAATAACTAACTCTAGTATTAAATTAACTTTAGGAAATGTAAATGTTAAAAATATAACAGGTCAGATCTTTTGCTTCTAAATGCTTACTTCTTTTGTCACCAATATGGTTTATCATCCTTGAGAAAGAATGTGATTTCTATAAATGTAAGCAGTGTCTCACTTATACATGTTCAGGTACAAAAGATAATGATGATGATGATTTTCTTCATTGTCCAATTATGTAATAGGTCCTTTTATAATGCTCAATGTTTGAAAAAATCATAAAGATAGTGTATGTAAGAAAATAAGAATATGTAATATGTGTGATGAAAAGATTTTTGCTGATAATAAAGGGGAATTCAGGCATGATTGTGTGCAATGTAAGATGTCTTAAATGTGATGTTAAGTATAATCCTGATAATGGTGCTCATAAATGTTTTATGAAACCCTTAGAAAAGAAAAATGACAAACAATGGGAGAAAAAGAAAGATGTGTTTACGTTTTATTATGATGTTGAGACGTATAGACATAATGAAATAACGAAAGAGAATGGAAATAAGGTTGTTGACATGATTCCTTATTTGCTTGTAAGTCAATTAGTATGTTATAAATGTTCAGATAAAGAATTTACAGATGATGATCAGTGTGAAAAATGTGGTACGAAACGTACTGAAGGTGTTTTATTTGAATATGGATACTGAAACTGAGTATGAACGTTGTCCAGTAGATAAATTCATTAATTATTTATTGCATTTTTCTGAAGCTCACCCTAAAACCCAAATCATTGTAGCTGCACATAACGGAGGAAAATTCGATTCTCAATTTGTATACAGTAAATTATTAGCTAGACCAGGTGCAGACGCAATATCTAGTAATCCAGTTAAAAGGGGCACGAAAATAATTACTATGACTACCCAACATAACATTACATTTAAAGATACCCTGTTGTACATGCCCTGTGCCTTAAAGAAGTTGCCCAAATGCATGGGTATTACAGGGGATTTGGCTAAAGGTTTCTTCCCTTATAATTTTCTGAAAAGAGATACAGCTAATTATGTAGGTCGCATCCCTGCTCGTGAAATGTTTGAAATTGATAGAATGACAGATTCTGAAAAGGTAGAATTTGAATGATTTTTATAACGTCATTTACTCATAGAGACTATGATATTAAAGCTGAATGTACTAAATATTGTGTGCAAGATGTAGATATTCTACGAAAGAGTTTTGAAAAGTTTAGAAAAATGTTTATGGATATGTTTAGGATTGATTGTCTGACTGAATGCTGTACTATAGCTTCCCTTTGTTTTAGAATATTTAAAACCCATTTCATGAAACCCTAATACCATAGCTCATATTGGTCGTGAGAGTTCGAAATTTTATTCATATGAAGGTATACGTTGGCTAGTATTCATGGAGAAGTATACTGGTCAATCTAATTACTCATGCCCGAAACGGAGGCGAACGCGTGTTCAAACTTACGTAATAAATGTGTGTTTCCTGACGGGTATGCTGAAGTCCCTGCCGCAGGTTACACTCCAATTAACGGTGAAGAGTTTGTAAGGCTTAGAAATATAGAAATTGACAATGAACTGGAAACAGCGAAATGAACAACTATGGCGTGAAATGGATGCAGCAGGACCTGTACCAAAGAAACGAATCGTCTACTTATACCATGGATGTGTCTGGCACGGTCATCAGGACTGTGAGAAAGGTAAAAATTGATCATCGAGGTCTTTCGAGTCTTGACAGGTATCATACAACTAAACAGCAAGAAGCCGCATACAGAGCAGCAGGTTTTGAAGTTGTTCGTGTGTGGGAATGCGAATGGCTCAAGATGAAGGATGAATGCACGGTGAAAATTCTTCAGACTGGTGAGCAGGAGCTTTTAAGAGTCTATGACAACAGGATCGGGAACGATGTATCCAATCATCGTCTTGTCATTGGTGATGCTCTATATGGTGGACGAACTGAACCTTTCGTCTACTATTACCCTCCTACCAATGGCACAGCTAAAATCTATTATTTAGATTTTACATCCTTATACCCTTGGGTGCAGAAAACTCAGAAGTTCCCTACAGGCATTCCAAAGAAACTAGTTGGTGATCAGATCCCTAGCATTGACGAGTACATAAAGGATATGAATTCTAAATATTTTGGCGTTTCCTACGTACGTGTCCTTCCTCCTCAAGATTTATACATTCCTGTTTTACCAGGCAGGTATGACGGCAAGCTCGTGTTCACATTATGTAGAACATGCGCTAAAGAATGTCAGGATGGAGTATGTACTCATACCGAGAGGCAGCGAGAAATTCTCGGTGTCTACACTACCCCAGAATTAGAATTGGCTGTGGAGAAAGGATACAAGATTCTTCAAATCTACGAGGTTTGGGTCTTCACACCTCTGCTCACTCTGTTCATTAAATATGTCCAAACATTCCTGAAATGGAAAACTGAAGCTTCAGGTTTTCCTGCAGGTATTACCGATATTGACGATCCTGAATTTGACACATTCATTGAGGCTTTTTTCGAAAAGGAAGGTGTCAGACTTGATAAAGACCAGATTAAAAACAATCCAGGACTCAGATACATCGCCAAACTCTGTCTCAATTCCCTTTGGGGTAAAATGGCAGAACGGGCCCCAAACATAGAAGATATCATCTGCCATACTGATGCTGAAGTTTGGGAGTTATTCAAGCAGGCTGAACTTGAAGTAAGGAATATTGAAGTAGCTGGCACAAAACATATTGTCACTGTACGCAACACAGCGTATGCGGATAATTCATCTAAAGCTACAAATCTCGCAGTTGCTTCATTCACTACTGCTCATGCCAGGGTAAAACTTTACAGACTTCTGGAAGCTGTTGGTCATAGAGTACTCTATTGCGACACAGACAGCTGCGTCTTTGTGGCTAAGGAAGGATGAGCATGTATCGGAGACAGGCCTATTTCTGGGAGATTTAACTTACGAGTTTGATGCAGGATCAACAGGCGATAGTTTCGTATGTACAGGTCCTAAATCTTATGCTGTGAGGGTAATAAAATCTAACGGGGATGTTAGTCATATTTTAAAAGCTAAAGGTTTAACACTAAATAAAACAACCTCGGGAATAATTAATTTTGAAGCCATGTTAAAAATTGTATTAGATAAAATTGATAAAGATTCTAATGAAGAGGAAAGGGAATGGGTTATGGGTGACGACCAGTATTATGAAGGGCTTAAGGATAGGGATGTGACAGCTATAGCTATAGACCAAATGAGAAACCCTCAAGGTGAACAAACTTTACATAATGTAGCACACAATAAAGATGTTTCCACTGACCCTAATGTAAATACTTCCCGTACATATTTAGAATATAAAATTCATTCCACAACTTTTAAGGCCGATAAAAAAGGAGGGGTATCAATAACGACAAGGAAAGAAAAAATTACGAATGACATCTACCAAACGAGCATTAATTAAAAATACTGCTCGCACCATCCCCTTTGGGTATAGGGGTCCCCTCCCTCCCCTATAATCATGTCGCTTGCTTACTTTATATAAAAATAAATGTTACTATTTTGTATATAAAGGTTTGTCATGTCATTAATAATTATTATGCACCTATATATATATATATATATATATATATATATATATATATATATATATATATATATATATATATATATATATATATATATATATATATATATATATATATATATATATAATATTATGTTATCTTAATAAAGTTTTATGTAATGTATTATATTAATAAAATGTTATTAATGTATTATGTAACTATTATATGTGTAAATACTGTTTGTATGTTATATTAATAAAATGTTATTAATGTATTATATTAATAATAATAAATATGTTTGTATATAATGTTATGTTATATAAAATGTTATTAATGTATTATGTACCTATTATATGTGTATATACTGTATGTATGTTATATTAATAAAAATAAAATAAAGTTTTTTTTTCCTTTCTCCTACAAATCCATTTTTAGGTGTTACCAAGTTGAAGGAAAACCAATTAATTATGTTCTTCATTAAAAGAAGTGACATTTTCAAACTTTTATAACAATAGAAATAAGTATTTTTAGCTTACGTACAATGAAGAAAGAACAGGTCATTTTCTTTTGTTAAACCACCTGATTAGCCTCAGGACAAACACCTGGCGGTTAGGCTTAACTTAGGCCTAAATAAAGGTTGAACACCTGATTAGCCTTAGGGCAAACATCTGGCGGTTAGGCTTAACTTAGGCCTAAAAAACGGTTGAACACCTGATTAGCCTCAGGGTAAACACCTGGTGGTTAGGGTTATTTTGTTTTCCTCGCTCTGATCAATATTAGAATTCATCATCAGTTGTGAAGCAGTCGCTGAACCGTAAACATGGTCTCTACACTTAGAGACCATGGTCTCAACCGAATAGAAGTCTATGTTTTTTAAAAACTAATTAAATGACATAATAATAAAGATGATGATGAATATAAATACAAAAAACAAAAGAAAAATAATAATAATAATAATAATAATAATAATACCCCTGGCGGGTTTCCGGTTGGCGGATTTTTTTTAACACGCGGGCGGGCGCGGGCGGGCGCGACGGACCCCCCAAAGGATGGTGACGCGGGGAACAAGATATATATATATATATATATATATATATATAATATATATATATATATATATATAATATATATATATATATATATATATATATATATATATATATATATATATATATATATTATTTAATTTATTTATTTTTTATTAATTAAATTTTTTTTAATTAATTAATTTAATTTTTTTTAATTAAATTTTTTTTTTTTTTTTTTTTTTTATTGCAATTAATTTTTTGTTGCAATGCATTGCAATTGCAATTGCATGCAATTGCATTTACCGACAATATTCCTCCCCTACTACTTTAGTGGTTGGGTTATCAGTTGAAATGCTGACGCTATTTTACCATCTTCAGAGCAATAAAATATTCTAAACAGGAAACTAGAGTCTGTATATTCTTCAATTTTGTCATAAAGTAGATTTTGACTTCATAACTGAAATTATAACTCTTTATTTAAAGAGATAAATATTTTCCCTATTGTAATAAAGAAATTGATATTTAACTGGAACCTATCAATTTCTATCGATAAGTCCAAATAAATCAATCATACCAGAATATTTTTCCAATATTTCAATTTATTGATATTGGCCTTGGTAATTGCAACTTTTTGGTATTTGATAAAAATGAATATTTCAACTTGGTTTGACATTTTCACTTGGTAACGGCTAAATTTTAACTTCAGTATATCGATAATAATTTAATTTACGATATTTTAAAGATACAGAAATTAGAAACTTTCTATTATTATTATCAATAATATTATTATTTAATTTATTTTTATTTATTTTTTCATACTTTATTATTTTTATTTTTTTTATATTTCATTATTTTTATTTATTTTTATTTATTTTTCTTATGTTTCATTATTTTTGTGAATAATTTTTGTTTATTTTTATCATTATGCCGTTACCCAACTGAACTGAAAATTGAAAGTCATCTAAAAGCAGACGTTTGTACGGAATATGCGCAGATGAGCCACTGTTGCACTCTTTTCTGTCCATATAGTAATGGGTATATTGCAATTTAATGCACTTGATGGGCTTCTATTTCTTATATAAATAGCCATCGAAACGGCTTCTGCACAAAATTCATGATGCATTCTAGATTCAATTAAGAGAAATCTTGATTTTCCACGTAAGTTCTATTTATACGTTCAGCAATCCCTATTATTTTCCAATGACTCTTTGTCTAAAAGGACCACATATATCTGAGTGAACTATTTCTAAAAGTTCTTTACTTGCACGATTAGATTTTTCGTATGGTATTTGCGTCATTTTTCCTTTTTAATAAACTTCACATGTAGGCATTTACGCTTGATTAAATTTTATCCTATTACTAGATTTTTATTTTTTAAAGATTTTAAATCTTTGATATTCAAATGACCCATTCTAAGATGCCATTTTTCTGAATCATTTACATATGCGTCTGAAGTAAATGTTCTCTCCTCTAAGAAGTATAGGTTATCTCTTCTTTTTGCTGTTAGTAAAAGTTTCCAGTATTTATTGTAAATTTTTGCTATTCCTTTAGTAAAAACTACTTTATATTCGTTTTCTGCTATTTTTGAAATCGATAACAGATTAATATGAAAGAAAGGTACGTACAACGCATCCTTTATGGTTATATTTTTTATCATTTTACCTTCCGTATTTTCAATATCGCTATCAGCTATTCCTACAATTTTTGTTTCAGATTTATCAGCCATTTTAAATCCTTTTATTAGTAACGGGATTCAAAGCACTAACATACTTAAAGTTTCTTTTTACATATGTGCGAAGTTGATCCACTGTCAAGACACCATCTTCGCTGATGACTATCCCTATAATTTTCATTTATTGCCAGTGATTTATAAATTTCTTCTTCAATCTGTGTGACGAGTCCACACGAGTCCTCCATCCACATGTCGATACTTTATGTCCGATTTTATTGCATTTATAACATCGTCCCTTAAATTTAGGTTTCACCGATTTAAAGTTTTTATTTATTCCCTTTTCTTTCGCTACAAATGCTTGGAATTTCATTTACCAGAGTGTTTTATTTGACATTCTACCAGTATTTTAACCCTAAGGTTTCTGAATTAGTCCTCATCTCGACTTTCAATAGGAAAACGAAAATTAGTATATTAATCTGGTAAATTGTTCGATTAAAGTCTTA
>SEYY01005637.1:35000-42500 GCA_009176605.1 Armadillidium nasatum
GGTATTTTTAAAGAGTTAGGTTTGAGGAAGTTTAGGTTTTAAGGAGTTGAATTTCACATAGTTGAAGCGACAGAAAGTTGAAAACGAAAAGCAACTATAGAAGCGAAGGAGGGAGAAAATTTGAAATGAGTAGAAGAAGGATAAGTTGGGACATTGATATAATGAACGGAGTTAGAAGTGGACCTGAGAAGATCGTTTATGAAAAATAAGAATAATGTTGAAAATAGAACAGAACTCTGAGAAGCACCCCAACTGACAGAAACAGTGGAAGAGTTCTCTTCTTCGACAAGCGCCAATATGGAATGATCCGAGAGAAAACTATAGATCACGGTTAAATTGGAAGGAAAAGGAGGGTGAAGAAATTTGCTTTTCGAAAGGACCAGCAGGACGAATAAGAAGAGGAAAGGCAAATTTACATAAGTTATTAGAGATGTTTTTGGTTAAAGGCCAAAAAATTTTATTAATAGGAGTACAAAGGAAGTCAGCGCACTTCATTTATTAAAAGTGCGTTTGACCTGTCAAATAATATCCTTACATTGATATTAATGAAAATTAGCAAGAGCAATAGGAGAATTAGATTTTTTCTATGCACGATAAGCACTATCTCTTTCATGAATTGCACGAATGCAAGTACCATAGAGCCATGGAATTTGAAGAGAAAAAGATTTCGTTGAAGGGACAATGAACCCATTCATCCCATCGGTGATTACTGTCCTTACCTTTTCGGCAAACACAGGAACACCTTCTGGGACAAAACAATATTCATTCCAAAAGTAGTTAGAAAGCAGTGCACCCTATTAAAATGTCAAAAAGCACGTTTAACCACAGTTTAGATACAATAAATAGCCACATCACCAGATACGAAAATTTGTTTCTCTTTGAATTTTTGCTTTAATTAAATAGTTTTTATAAACAAAAGAACACGAAAATTTTCCCATGAACTCCATTTCCCCCTTTCATTGCAATGATGTTGCAACATGTTGCAACTTACGTAGGCTCAGTAATTGTCTTATTAAACTATCCCGATTGGCTAGACCTTTTCGTTTCTTTTTAACGATTGGTTCTTTGAATTGTATAGCCAAACCTTTATTTTAAGTTATTTTTGCCTTTGAAAATTTTTATTAAGTATGATTGTTAACAGATAAACAAGAATAACCTCTTAGCAACTTGTAGTTGTTGAATTATTTTTTCTGTGTAGATTCTTGATAATGCTCTATCATATTTTGTGAAGATAAGAGTCGAGACCTTATTGGTTAGTTGCTACTTTAATTTTATTAACTTGTCTGTTATTGTCAGTTGATTTTAAAAGTTTTTAACAATTAATAATAATAACGATTAATTTATTAATAATAATAGGTATTACTCTCAAAAATGATGATGTAATTTTAGCGGAAAAAAGATTAAGTAAACCGTAAAAATTTTTAATTAAAATAAAAATTTGCCTTACATTAATTCTTGTTTAGTAATATTATTAACATTTGTTCGCTCTATCAAGGTTTCTCGACTACAGTATAAATTCGATCCTCGAGTTGGAGTTATTGTCGAAGACCTGAAAGGTTTCCCGAACCAAACTCAGATTAAAGAAATAACTTGCTTAACTAATTTTAGCGCTTCCGACAAATTAACTTTTAAACGTAAGTTGAGTCTGTGATTATATATAAAAGCTTTAATGAATTTATTTTCAGCTTTTGGTTTCTTACAAATAATTTGCATTTAATATTAATTTTTCTCTTTCTTTTCTTTCTCTATAACGAGCAACCTGAAGTTGCAAATGTTAAAGCAAAATACATTTAAACAACATTGCATCCTTTGCCTAATGAGAGTGGAACACTGGTGGTTATTAAATTCCTCAAGCATTTGTTGCTTATTGAAAAGATAAACAACAGTAATGTTAGTTCTTAAAGGTAAACGATCAAAGGAATATGGTTGCAAGCAACAATTATTTAGTTTATCCCATGAACTCGACCTTATCCAAAAAAAAAATGAAAAATGAATGAAATTAAAGACGATTTCTCAGATAGCTACGGCACACTGTATAAGGACGATTGATATTCTTTTTAGTTGAAGCTGCTTAGAAGAAAGGTAAGAAGATAGACAAGAACAATCGCTAAGATGAAGACAAGATGCAACTGTAAGTGTAATAGAAAATGGAAATTTGAGACGAATGGCAGGGTAGAGAGAGTATCGATCGTTATAATCATAGGAATGGATAGAGTTAAATGTGAGAAGATTGTTTATTTAGAATAGGAATGTAATAGTAAAAACGCTGAAACACTCAGCAATATACAGGTATGGAAGAAGGTGCCCTGCCGACAGACGTGCATAAGGAATGATATGAAAGAAGCTAAACACTTGCGTAAAAGAAAGATAAAGGAGAGACTTATTGGAAGGGATCTTAGACATTTTCAATACCTTGTCATAACACTTGAATGTGCCAAGCGTAACACAAAATAAACTGATCACAGTCCTTAAGTACAGAAGACCATTAATCAGAAGGATAGAAAAGAATGTCACCAGTGATCACGAGCGTCAAAGTTGATATAAATCAGGAGTTCTAAATCATTTTTTGCTTGTGTAACCCCTGAGTCCTAATTTTACGTATATAAAAAAAAGTATTTATCATGAACCCCTTACCGCTTACCATGGACCCCGGAAATAATATTCTGTCCTGGATGACCCCATCAAAGTTTCTGTGATCTCCTGATGGTACATACGGACCCCGATTAGAAGGCGCTGATATAAAGGATCATGAAGAATAAATTGCGATGGGTTGAAAATTATGAAGAGTTACAAAGATCTTACATATATAAAAAACAAGCCAGACATAATGAGACTCTACTTAAGGAGGTATCCTTTTTTTCAAAAGTGCTTTAAAATGATTCTGTGATTGTGTGAATTGTATGTGGTGTGCAAGCAATCGCTTACACAGTCAATCTATAAACATTTCTATGTAGAAAGAAAAGCACGCTGGATATGTATTCTTTGCAAAAGTGCGTAAAAACAAGTAAAGATTGCTAAGCGAAGTATGCAGAAATTATGAAGTTCAACCTCATTATCCATACTCCAAAAATGAGATTTTGAGTATTGAATCAGTCTTACAGCGCCCACGCTTGTACTTATGTCCTTCCTTCCCCCGTCCGATTTTCTGAGAAAAAAAATATCATGCTTTAATTTTTTAAAGCAATGAATTATAAAAATTTCCTAAATTATTATTTTGTTACATATGCAAATAAAATTAATATTAATGCAATTTATAATTAAACTTCTGTGAAATTAATTATTTGATTTAAAATCTTTCATAAATTTTTGATATTTGAATTACTTGCTTTTATTTATTTTCTATTAATTTTTGCACTTTTAAATTTATGTACTTCTAGAAAAATGTTTATTTAAGAAATATTTTCTCGGTCATTTCTATTTTTAGACTGTTGAAATATTACTAAGTTTTTCTAGAAAATTAAACTTTTTAATTATTGTCAATTTCTAGAAAGTTATTACTAGAAATTACTATTTATAAGGATGGTTATTTAGATAGTAATTTTTTTTAAAACTGATTTTTTTGGAACCATTCATTTCAATAAATAGTAAATATTATATTAACAGTTTTTGAAATATTTTTTTTTAGAAATTATTATTTGCAAATGAAATCTTTTAAAGTGGGATTTTCTTGAAATTGTCACTTTTTTTTTTTTTTTTTTGGGGGGGGGGAAATTACCGTTTCCTATAATTTTGTTTATTTTCTTTAATTTGGATTGAATTTACCTTCTCTCTTTTAATAGAAAAAAGCTTTAAAATTTTATGCTATTAGGATTATTACTTCATAACCCCAACCTTCAGGTTGGGGTTATGAAGTAATAATTCTTAAGTAATTAGCCTTTAACTTGTTTTATGATTTGCTCTTGAATATGTAAAGATGTTACAGACGCATTTTCTAATAACTATTTCGACAGTTTAGTAACCCCGCAATTTCTTTTCACGACATCGAAGAACATAAAATTTCGATATAAATCCTTCATTGCTTATATTCAAAACAGGTATTTGTCAATAGTAGTTTTTAGTAATTAATATTTTTCTTTCAAAATGTAGATCATAAATGCTTTTAAGCAATTTTCTTGAAAATAAAATATTAAAAAGTCAAAAAATTATTATTTTATTATTATTATTATTATTATTATTATTATTATTATTATTATTATTATTATTATTATTATTATTATTATTATTATTATTATTATTATTATTATTATTATTATTATTATTATTATTTATTATTATCATTATCGTTAATATTATTATTATTTTCATTTTATTATATTATTATTATATTATTATTATTATTATTATTATTATTATTATTATTATTATTATTATTATTAATACCATTATTTGTTATTATAATTATTTGCAGCCGAAATTTCATTAAGAAAACCGTTAATAGAGAATCACAATAGATCTGATCATTTGGTTGGTGAAGAAATCGCCTTGAATTGCTCAACGTACATGAATGAAAAGTACAAACCGCATTTCGAGTGGACTCTTCCAAATATTAATGCAGTATGTATATATTCAACATCAAATTATAAACTATATTAGTAGGATATTACTGATTATTATTATTCCAGGTCTAAACTTGTTGACCCATATTGGAAATTTCATAATCTGTTACACAACTGGACAATTTTTGCCTTAAAATTGGGATATCGTGTCTCAAAAAGAGGGGTCAGACTAAAAAAAATGGAGTTTGAGTCTCAAACAGGAAAATTTAGTAGGAAAATTAAGACATTTTTTATGGTCGCATAATTTTAACGTGAATGTTTTGCCACCTTTTTTAATTTTTTAAAAATTATAATCCATTTCAGTATTTTTAGCTCGAAAGTTTGGGCATCTGGATCTTGACCTGAAATCAATTGAACAAATAACCGAAAACTGGTCGATAAGCCATTTGCAGCACAACATTTATTATCATACCTGAAATTAGTTATTACTTGTAGTTGTAATAGCATTTAATTAGTAAAAATGATTTAATTTGTTTCAACAGTAGCAAATCATAATTTTGTAGATCAGATGCGCATCTTTAATCCGATTAAATCCGATTACTCATTATGTTCCCCTTCTTTATTAAAATTATAATTATTATCATTTAGAAAAATTCCTGAATTATTGCCCAAAATAATATATATATATATATATATATATATATATATATATATATATATATATATATATATATATATATATATATATATATATATATATATATATATATATATATATTATATATATATATATATATATATATATATATATATATGTATATATATATATATATATATATATATATATATATATATATATATATATATATATAATATAATATATATATATATATATATATATATATATATGGAGTTCATGGTAGCTCAGTAGGTAAAGTCAGTTTTTCTCTGGCTTAGGGGAACGAGGCTGGTCCCTCGTTCTCGCGTGTGTACTGCAAAGTATACAAATCGAGTCTCGAACGTCCGATCCAGTTACCTGAACGGACATAAAAAAAATTTCGTTTGTAAGAGATTTTCTGTAGTTAATTAGTTAATTACAGTCTACGGCAAGGTGTTTAATTATTCCGCTAATCTCAATACTCACATATAGCTTAAAAACATAGCCAACACTTACAAAATTCCACGTTATTTCAAAACATACAATATCACATACTCACTAAATTGCTCCTACAGAGAAGGTTACCTATCAAGGACTTGAAACAACGCCCACCGGTGGAGAAAATAAACTTGATTGGTTTGTACCGGAGCAGGGTGTCCCTATCCAAAACACAAATAATCTGTGTAACTTATCATCTTGGTCAGAAATAATATATAACTTAATTTCCCTGGCTACTGACCGCACTCCTCGAATAGGGCTCTGCCCGTGAGTGACGGAGATAACTTAAAAAATAAATAAATATATATAATTATATATATATATATATATAATATATATATATATATATATATATATATATATATATATATATATATATATATATATATATATATATATATATATATATATATATATATATATATATATATATATATATATATATATATATATATATATATATATATATATATATATATATATATATATATATATATATATATATATACTCTCTACTTGTTCTCGCGCTGTCCGTCGTAGGGATGCTGCCTTCAGAGATTACCGTAGTCTTCAAACTCCTGAAACTCATGCAATTTATATTTCATTCCGGAATTGTGCAAAATCTATACTTCAAGATACCAAAAACTCTTTTCTCCTTCTCAAATGCAATAATCTTTCTGGCTCCTCTTCCTCTTGCTCTTTCTGGCATTTTACAAAAAATATAAAAAAAAACTCTAACTTTGCTTTTTCCTCTTTCCCCCTTCTAGTTTCTTCTGATGGCTCAACTGCCATTTTACCTTCTATTAAAGCTGAACTCTTCGCTCAAACTTTTGCTTCTAACTCCACCTTAAACGATTCCGGAACTATTACTCCTTCTTCAACCCCCTCCAACTCATTTTTGCCTAACATTTTATTTTCTTTTAAAGATGTCATTTATGTTCTCTCTGAGCTTAACACTAAGAAGGCCTATGGTCCTGATGGTATTCCTCCTGCGGCTCTCAAAACTTGTTTTTCCGAGCTTGCTTCCTGCCTTGGTAAACTATTTCGGCTTTGCATTTCTCAATCGACCTTCCCTTCTTGCTGGAAACGTGCGCTCATTCAATCTGTGCCGAAGAAAAGGGACCCCCTTAACCCTCTAACTATCGTCCTATTTCTTCAATCTTCGTTCTTTCTAAAGTTTTCGATTCTATCCTTAACAGGAAGACTTGAAAGCACCTTAATACTTCTATTCATATCTTTGATCACCAGTATGACTTTCGTAAAGAACTTTCTACTGGTAATCTTCTTTCCTTACTTTCTGACTCTTTCCTCCGCTCTTCGGGTTTTTGGTGAATCTTTCGATGTGGTGCTAGACATATTGAAAGCTTTCGATAGAGTCTGGCGAAAAGCTTTGATATCTAAACTTCCCTCTTTCGGAATCTATCCTTCTCTCTGTGACCTTCTCTCTAATTTCCTTTCCGGTCGTTCTATAGCAGCTGTTGTAGACGACCACCGTTCTTCCTATAAATCTAGAAATAGTGGTGTTCCTCAAGGATCTGTCTTTTCTCCAACTCTTTTTCTAATTTTCATCAATGACCTTCTCTCTACTACTTCGTCTATTATAAATTCCTGTGCCGATGACTCCACCCTTCATTACTCCTTCCAATTTGAATGATGTCCCTCCCAACAGCAGTTGATAGATTCAAGAAGGATGGCCTTGGAGCAACTGACCTCTTTCTCGTATTTCGAATTGGGGCAGAGAAAACATGGTAGTTTTCAATGCCTCAAAAACTCAATTCCTCAATCTTTCTACTCGACATATTCTTCCACACAACTATGATATCTTCTTCGAAAACACTCAACTCAAAC
>SEYY01005638.1:0-5000 GCA_009176605.1 Armadillidium nasatum
ATCTCACATATGAGTCTACTCTATGATTTGTTAATTTTGAAGGCGTAATTTGATGTAATTGGCAAATTTTGTAGGTGTCATGAGACAATACGACAATACCTAAGAAAGATTTGTTATTTGCAAATCAGTCTAAAACATTTGCTTGAGAGAGTGTGTACATTTTTGCTGTTTTTATTTGTTTTATCACTTATTATAATTATGGCATCTAAAAACTAGCAGTAAGTGAATAACTTGTTTTTTTTAGTCAATGAGATTATATATATATATATATATATATATATATATATATATATATATATATATATATATATATATATATATATATATATATATATATATATATGAAAGAATTAAAAGTTTTTAAGTAAATATTTCAAAACATAAAATATTTGGGAAATTTGAGATTACAGAAAAGTCAGCAATAGTTAGTAGCATTTTGCTTGAAAACTCCACAGCTAAGGGTTTAAGTATAAAATTGAAACTTTTCTGGGCAGTTATCATAGGATAATTTAACAGAGAATGCGCAATCTTTTACCAGATACCAAGAAACCCAGAGATAAGTATTTAGGAACCGACTGGTTGGAATTTTGCTGGGGCTGGGGTCACCCAAATTTGGCCATGGTCAGGGCTGGGGTTGCCTAAATTTTTGGATTAAGAAAGTTTGATATAATTTTGATTTAAATTAATTATAAGGAAGGAGTAGAATAGCCAACATTCACTTAAATTAATGATTATATGCATTTTTTCAGAAAATTACAGATTTTGCAAAATAAAAGTTCAATATCAATACTGAAGATATGGAAATATATCCATTGTAACCTAGTGCGGTATATATAATAGTTAATAGTACTAAGTACTAATTTCATAATTAAAATACTGGTGATAGTAAATTATTAAGTTTAAAAGACTTTAGCAACAAAAATGTAAAAGTTTTTAGGAACCTAGACCTCTTCTGTATTCTCATCTTCATGAGATATTGTCCTTTTGGACTCTGATGATTCAGAAGCCAGTACAGGACTATGTCCGAATTTAACTAAGTCTATCAATTAACTAAGTAGACTGAGTAGTTATCAATGATGACTTTATTGCCTTCTAGAAGGAAAAACAAGAATGGTCTCCCCACACCAGCAAGCTCCAGCAAATGAAAATAATAAAGTAGGGAAATCAATTAAAAAAGATACCATCAAGTCTAATTTGCAATTAACCCCGAATTTTCCCAGATTATTACCCTGGGCTTGGGTCAGTAAAAATGGCCACGGTTGGCTGGGGTCATGGCCCTGGTCAGTCCATAGAAGTATTACACATGTGAATATATTTAAATTTTATTTATTATGACCCTATATACTGTGAAAATCAATTTAATATAACTGCCATGAAAAGTTACAATTTTATTCTAAACTTATTCACTGTGACCACAGATATATACCAGGTTATTATATATATATATATATATATATATATATATATATATATATATATATATATATATATATATATATATATATATATATATATGGGGTTTAGTATGAAAATCAACCACAACCATTTTATAAAACTTTCCAGGAGACAAAAAGGTGATTGCACTAAAAATATAGTAGCTACAGTTTGTGTTTTCAGTTCATATTATAAGTATTGAATACAATTGCTTACATGGACAAACTGTTTAAAACTGATAAAAACTTGCTAAAAAAATATGAAAATTAAATTTTCAAAATTTGAATGACTAGTATATATATATATATATATATATATATATATATATATATATATATATATATATATATATATATATATATATATATATATATATATATATATATATATATATATATATTACACTATATAATGCATTATAACCATATTTAATAGCATATTTTGTCAAAATCATTCACAGGCTTAGTTAATACTTATCCATTAAATAAAAGCTATTTGAAATTGTTTTTATCTACAAATAAAATGTTAAGAAAAGCCTAATAAATTAAGTTACTTTTAAAGTCTTTCACTTACACGACCTATTAACACAATTTGCATACAAAAAGAAATTTCGTATCTTACCTTTTAGATCTTAAATTTCTTAAGGTTCTTACAATATTTAAAGAGTATCTGCTTAACATTATACAGTAAGGCTGAAAATTAAAACAGTGAAATATAGTGAGTGCTGTATTTAATAGATCTCAATAGGGTTTTACACCTTGTCAGACAAAACTTCAAGAATGTTAAGAAATTGGAGACAACTGATTTTATATGTTCCATGTAAATTTAAGAAAGGCATTTAATCAATTATCCATGATACAATTTATCAGTATAAACATATAAATAGATAATTCTACACTCTACCTTTTAAGACATTATGATATGATAAGCTAAGTTTGCTTATAAACATCTTGTTACTCAACAGGGAGTCAAATACTTAGTATACCTATACAAAAAAAAAATACTTCTACAAGTTTTGTAACATATACAGATATTAATATACCGCAAGTTTGAAGAGAAATAAATCCTTTGATGGTTCTTATCAATATTGCCATTAAGAAAATAAAAACTTTATATATTTATATTTTTCACCAACGTATTTAGTTAATAAAATTGGTAGAATTCTGATAGTTTGAATTATAATTACTACATATTTTCAATATATTTTTCCCAGATTATCAGTCTCAAGATAATAGCATTTTCATCCTTTCTTATATTTTATATTCATTATATCAAAATCCCAGCTGCCTCACAAATACTACATAATAAAACTTCTAGGGACTATATAGTAAAAAAATTATAATCTGACAATATTTTGAAACACTGAAACCTTAATATTAATAATTTTTGTGATGTCATTCTCTGCCTATATCGCTATAAGGCCATAAGGTGTAAGCATATTTGGTGTAAATCAGCCTATTTATATTTTATAACAGGATTTTTAATACATTATTTTTAAATTTACTGAATTTGATTTTCCAACCCATTTTTATTACTTTTCCTCAATATATATTACATTTCCAGTTTATATTATGAATAACCACTAAATACCAGGTAAGAGAAAAGCCATGCAAAATAACTTTCTTTTTATAGTATATGCAATATTTGTATCTGAATATGAGTTCTGATCATTCATAGTTTCACAAAGTATAAAATATTGTTGTTACCCTTTCCATATTCAAGTATTGTCCTTCACAGACTTTTTATTTTTTTTTCCAGCAATGCAATTACTAGATCATATGCTGGTACTTCATTTAATTTTGAAATTATTAGACTTGTTCTTTGCTTTGATAAATGTAAAGTATCCTACTAAATCAGATTTTATTGGCTTAGTATCATCTTTAATTTTCTTAAACCTGTTCTATCTTGTTTCTATCATCAACTCTTTCAGCTATGAATACTGAAACAAGGTATGTATTAAAAATATTTGCTTAACATGTATTAAACCCCCCCTCCAAAAAAAAAAAAAAAAAAAAAAAATTGTATCCTTTATTAGGTACTGTAATTATATGTGTAGTATTTACATTTTAAGAAGCATTTTTCTTCTTTTTAAGGTCAATTTACCAATGAAAGGCATATTTTGCCAATTTACGCCACCATAAGTTCAAGCAGGGCAAGTAGGTGTGTTCATATCAAGCTCTCCTTTAAACTGCATAAACTATGTTTGAATTTATGTTCTTTAGGTTAGGGAATATAATAAGAATGGATTCCTAGTTACTTGTTATTTGAAGGTGGTGAATGGTCGTTAGGCATCAAGGCCTATGGACCATAGCTATTCTCTTCTATCAGCTCAACCATGCAGACGGGAAGGAAAAAGTCAACGAGAAGCAGGTCTCATAAACGGAAAGCAGAAAAACTTTAAGGAAGAGATGACTCACACAAGAGAGAAAAGAAAAAAAACCAAGTGCGAAATAAAAGGGAAAAACTAAGTACTCACTGATACGGAAAGGGCACAAAACAGGAAGCTGGCAGAATTTGGGAAACAAAACTAGCATATCAGAAAGTAATGAGACTAATGATCATAATGATCCTGAAAAGATTGGATCAAAGCGAATATATCACCACATACCGTAAACAAAGCTGCACTGAAAGACTTATGTAAGGAATAGGAGTTAAAAAACTTTTGCCCAATAAGAACAATTTTTTGGAGGCATGAAACATCAAACTCTGAAGAACTGAAATTGATATCCATATGCTGGGGACGGGGATGTGTCGTCCTCTGAAAAGTACCAGTCTGGGCCTGAAAAGACTGTGTGGAAGAACCATCAAACACATTCTTGAGAGCATTATCGCGGAAATACTTGGAAGTAGTTCGACCCTTATTTTTACTGTGAGAAGAGGGATTAGGAAAGCTGTTGGACAAATCACTTGTGACACTTAACATATCCTCACCATCAGAGACCTCCAGTTCAGAATCATTTAAGTCCGCAAGAACACCTGCAAAAGTCTTTTTCGAGGAACCTGGCTTGGGAAGGGGACGGTTCACCCTGCCTGGATGAAGAGGCTGGGTGTTCAAAGACTGAGGAAGTGGAGGAGCATGGTTTTCCCTGGGATTCAATTTCCGGAGTTCCAAAGTGAGAGGAGCCTTAGCCCCCTCTATCTCCCCAGCATGCTCTTTGGAGATCTGCAAAGCTCTTTGAAATACAGGGCACTTGCTATAACGGATGACATGACATCCACCACAGAAGTAACAAGAAGGATCATTACTGCAACCATCCGCCTTATGATATTTACTACATCTGGCACATCGTACTTTTGATTTACAGGAGAGTTGGCCATGACCAAAACGCCAGCAGTTAAAACACCGTTTGACATTCGGGACCCAAGGAGACACTGGATAAACAGAGTGCCCAATCGCAACACGGCGAGGAAGGGCACCATGGAATTTCACTTTAATCAATTGGGTAGGAACCTCTGTAATACTGCCATCAGCATTTTCCTTGTGAGACGGTACTCGAAGGACATCCAAAACAGTTGCATTACTATCACCAAGAACCCGAATATCCTCCTTGATAACATTAATATCC
>SEYY01005638.1:12500-22023 GCA_009176605.1 Armadillidium nasatum
TATATATATATATATATATATATATATATATATATATAATAGATTTAAAATTAAATTTTAATAAACAAGAAACACCTACATACATACATACATACATACATTCTTACATATATATATATATATATATATATATATATATATATATATATATATATATATATATATATATATATATATATATATATATATATATATATATATATATATATATATATATATATATATATATATATATATATATATATATATATATTACTTCCTTGAACCCTAGTACTTTCACTCACACTCTCTCTCTCTCTCTCTCTCTCTCTCTCATTTTTTTTTTTTTTTTTTTGTTTGTTTGTGTTTGTGTTTTGTTTGTGTGTGTGTGTGTGTTTGTAAGTTCGTGTTTCAAACAGGGAAATAAAAGTCTTGGATAATTCCACTCAAATTTACAAGACAAAAAAAAAAAAATAAAAAATAAAATAAATAAATAAAAATAAAAAAATAATAAATTTCCTTTTTTCAATTTGAATTTTCTTAATTTTTTTATTTACATTTTTTTATTAATATAAGATTATTATTATTATTATTATTTATTACAGTGCTTGTAATCGCTAGTAGTAGTAATATATATATAATATATATAATATATATAATATATATATATATATATATATATATATATATATATATATATATATATTATATATTATATATATATATATATATATATATATATATATATATATATATATATAAATTAGTTTCCCTAACAATGATTTGAAATTACAACTTTGGTGAGAATAATTTAATTCCGTGGGAAAAATTATTATACCTATTAATAGATGCTTTGTTTGAAATTAATCATCCCATGCATGACACTCTCATCTTGAAGTTTGTCTTTTTCTTTCAGGTTTGCTACAAACTACACAAACGTTGAGAAGGAATTGATACGTGTACTTATTTTACAGGTAACTTAAAGGTACTTGAAATAGAGGAAACACTCACTCAAGAAGCGAAAGTTCTTCCAATTTTCTTCATATAGGGCCATACAGAGTCTTAAGACGAGTGAACTTGTCTTTTGTAACCTTGGCTTTATCACAACAATTTGGCGGTGTTACTATAAAGGCCGGAAAATACGGTGGAAGAGTCCCTCCATTGACATTTGTTCGTGTGCCATGTATTTGTATAGAATAAGCAAAAAAAAAAAAAAAACGTAGATGGCAAACTATATAAGAACCAATTAGGCTTCTCGGTCATCTCCTTTTCCTCATTTGACAATATAATGTTAAATGCACGTGATTGTTCTTGCCATGTTCGTAAGAGTACATGTTCACAAGCTTCTGTATATAGATTTGCAAGCTATTTGATGTCCTTCCTTTTCAGCTATTTTCCTGATGTAGAAATTATTTCCTATATGTTTCTTCCAATAAATTGTTTGGTAGACTTTCCTTTCATATTCTGTGATCCTCCTTGGTTAAGACATCGCCTGAAAGTGCTCAATCGTGTCTACTCTGGAAGGCAAGGAAGATAAATTTCTGATTTGCATTTTTGTTTATCTCCGATTGCAGACCTAATAGTGTGTGTGTAGTTTATTATAAGGATGTACTAAATGTTCTATACAACAATTGTAGAAACTTTCTATTGGGAAGAGTTGGAGTGCAGATAGCCCTTTATGGTGCGGAGTGGACAAAGGAATGTTGAATCTAAAAACTGATTCCCTGACCTCACCGAGATGAAGTTAATGAAAAAAAAAAAATGTGAAAAGATAGAGGAATATGGAAGATAGACAGACAGAAGAAGAATGTGGTGGATTTTAATACATGTTCGAATATACCAATGAAGAGGAGGGAGTAGAATGAGATGAACGAAACAAAAAAAATTAGAATTTTGGATTAAAAAAAAAAAAAAAAAAAAATGAAAATTGGGTTCATCTGAGCTCACGATTTCCAACAGATTTCAGCAGATTTTGCAAATATTCTGAAACTGAAAAATAGTTCACTAGAAAGAAAGATCTGAAAAATATCTGATTTTTAGTTCTGATAAAGAGGAGAGAAGAGGATTATATTAAAATAAAAAAAAAACCAGAGTAAGGTACAGAAGATTATATAATTATTTGGCAATAATGAAAAAAAAATGTTAAATGGAAAAGGCAATCCATATTAAATCTAGATTAAAAAAAAAAGTTGTTGGACAATATATGGAGGGTTCATTGCTAAAATGAACCAGTCCATGATACTCATTTCTGAGGAAACACATCTCAAAGTTGTTTAACTGAATTAATTAACATTAACTTCTAATTGTTTTTGCTGTCACCTGGTGTATAAACATTGAACTATGAACTTGATTCACTATTAGAAAAAACATTTTTACTCTACCATGGGAGTGTTACTGCAAAATGGACAAAATATGGACTTGATTCACTAACTCTGAACTCTCCTTATATTACAATGTAGAGAATAAGAAGGTTAAAATTTCTAGCTCTTTAGGCTACTTGAAAAAGAGCTAAAAACAAAAGACAAATTGTATAAATGTTGATTTAGAGTCAGAGTGACACATGAAGGATTTATCGGTTTATTTTTTTATAGAAAATACCATTTTTGTAACGTTATGACAGACTTAAGAGTTTTCTAGCATCCATTTGATTATTATTATAGAAAAAACTCGAAACTTATGGGCGCAGCCCTAATCAAGGAGGGGGATTCTTCAAGAGGTTAGGTTAGATCGAACCCGGAATTTCCACCGCTTGAACCTTTCGCTCTACTTTTAAAGTCACCATATTCAAAACAATTTTCGAGGTATAAAGTTCTCAAAGGTAAACGTATAATCTATCCTGAGGGTGCAGGATTAATTAAATCCTGCTGGTTAGTGGTTAGTCCTTATATGACAGTTACGACGGAATTGTTAAATTCAGTTATTTATAAATAAAAAATACACATATACTAAGTTATTTTCTAAGAAAAAACTATATATTAAAATTATAATATAGTTAAGATTATTTTATTAATATTGCTCAACGTACAAGAAAAAATGGATCCTGATGTGAGCATATTTACTATTTTATATAAAGAATATATTGTACTCTCTATATTGAGATGTTAGATATTTAGAGACAATATTCTTGAGAGACTAGGGGTTAGTCGTTTATATAAATATAGAATATTTATATAAAAGGAGATGTTACACCGCGAGAATAAATTTTTGAGAATAATTGTGATTTTCTCACCGCTTAAAAACGAATAAATTAAACCTGTTTTTAGCCTCTAAGAATATTAGTGTAAAAGTTAAACAAAAAAAGACTGAATGATCATTGCAATATTGATACGAAAAGCTCTGAAAGCAACCTTTTCTCTTCAAGAACATCCCCAACTTCAAACCAATTACCTTCATTTTATTTTAACTAGAATAAACGACTAGGCAAGCAAATTAGCAAACTATCGGAGATTATTCTATGAGGATTTGAAAAGAAAACACACGCAAAATATAAAAAAGTTTTCTACACAATGAAGCGTCTAACAAAAGTAAATAGTTCCAGACACCACGAAGAGTNGTGATAGACAAATCTGACAATTGTCTATAGCCTTAACTATTAGCCGTCATCTTTGAGTCAAAATTTCCGCTTATCTTCAAGTCCCGCGCAAACTTAGCCGAAAAACACCGTTCTTTGAGGCAATTTCGCGGGCGCTAAATGGCTTTTGGCGCGAAAAGTAATAATAATAATCTTCAAGCTAAGCCGAATCTTTAAGATTGGTGAAGACATGGCTAAGAACATCTAAGCAAATCACGTGACTTTTGTAAACAAAATTCACTTGCTGCGTGTTATTTTTATGGAAGGTTATTTTTATTGTGATATTTTATATATATATATATATATATATATAATATATATATATATATATATATATATATATATATATATATATATATATATATATATATATATATATATATATATATATATATATATATATATATATATATATATATATATATATATATATATATATATATATATATATATATATATATATATATATATATATATATATATATATATATATATATATATATATATATATATATGCTATAAAAAATGCTTTGCTTTTAAAGAATGTCATTTTCCTCGGTAGGCCCTCAGTTCATCAAATATTCAAGCATATTTTAATTTATATATATATATTAAATTAAAAAAGCAAATGATCATCATACTCCAGTATCCTTAAAATCAATTTTATTATGAAAAAGTAGTAAATCCATATATTGGCCTCCAAAGGCAGGGTAATTTTATAATTTTGTTGTGGCACACACACACACACATATATTGTAATTGCAAGGTTGGTATATCACCTTAAATGTCATCTATATGTTATTTTTTTAATAATTGTATTCTCCAGGTTAGTATTTTTTCTTTCTCTATTGAAAACATAGACATTTTTGTAAATGTGTCATAAACAGTTGTGTATGTTTTCCTTTAGAGACCAGGTTTCTGAATCTAACAACGGTAATTGTAGCTTTCAGAGTAGTTGATTCTTTTTATAGGAGACCAGGTTGCTGAAAATAACTACATACCTATGCGTTGCCAGTTCGATTGGAACTACGTATTCATGCATTACAGGCTTGACTGAAACTACCTAACATCCAATAAATAGACCTAACCTATCCAAAAAAATATTAATTTAGGCATATATATATATATATATATATATATATGGGTAAAGATTACAAAGTCTGACCTTCTATATTTGAAAATTTTGATATATCGAAGCATCGATATCAATGTAATTTTTTTCCACATTTTTATTATTATTATTATTTAGCTTTCATTTTATTTATGCCTATTAATATTATTATTACTATTTTTATAATTAAACTTTCTGGCAAACTTAGTTCGACTTATCATGACCTGAATGACTGACATTGCTGTGTGATACAGGCCTAACTGATAGATTTAACATTGCTGTGGGATAAGGCCTATTGCTATTTTACACCATATATATATATATATATATATATATATATATATATATATATATATATATATATATATATATATATATATATATATATATATATATATATATATATATATACAATCTGTAGAACCTATATCTTTAAGATTCATCTTAAAACAAAAAAGTACAACCCAACACTATACAAGGGAAATTATTACTTAAACTATCAAAAAATTTTAAAATATCAAATTAAAAATTGAAATTTCAAAATATCAATATATTAGGTCAGACAACTTCTTAACATAAATAAAAATATTATAAAATATATTTGAAACATATTTGATAACTAGTCTACATCAGTCTGCATTTAAAATTGGTATTATCAATAACATAGAAGTATAATGTTACAACAGAGCTAGAAATTACCAAAGGCAGTCCTAGCCTATCTATTAATTTTTTGTGTGTTTATATTAAAAATAAAAATAAAGTAATATTGCTGTTCTATTGACTTCCATATTGTTTATTTTAGATTCTATTGAAATTTTATTATATATATATATATATATATATATATATATATATATATATATATATATATATATATATATATATATATATATATATATATATATATATATATATATATATATATATATATATATACTATTCTATATTACAGGTTTGGCAATAATAATAATAATAAAAAATATTAATTTATGTATACATTTATTTTCAATGTAGAAATATGCTGAAGAATTGAAATTTCTGAAATTATTAAAGATATAATTAAAAGCTAGACCAAAAAATTGTTACTTCCAAAGATTAGATACCCAAAACTATATATATATATATATATATAAATATATTATATATGCGATATATATATATATATATATATATATATATATATATATATATATATATATATATATATATATATAAGATTTATTTGCGATTCATGTTTCATTGCACACAATTTACAAGAAGGATGCCCCCAGTGCTCTCATCAAATTTCAGGGTGAGTATCACTTGTAATTATTATTAGTATTAACCACATAAATGTTTTATGCAATTTAAATACATTATTTTAACATTTAAATTTAATTTTTGTGTGTATTTTTAAGTGTCATGTGTCTTTTCGACCTGTGGGAAGCAACATAACTCACTTGTGTGATCACATAACATTTGATACTCAAAGTGACAATCTTACAGAAACTGAACAACATTTTGCAATCCAAAAAAAGTTTGTTTTTGCATATGATACTGGTATTATGAACCGATTGGGATCCCAGTCCCGGCTAATAATCAGGGAGAACCTGGGTTAAAATTGCAAATTATACTTAATGGTGAATTAAATTAAATAAAATATAAAAAAATAAAAATTTCTCTTTTTGCTTTTTTTTAATATTTTCATTTTCATTTCTGTTTCTTTTAACCTCTTCTTTTCTGCAAGTGTATGCTCATCTTTGTGTTTTGATTTTAGATGCCCCCATAAAGATATGGTTGAACAATTTTTATTTTCTGCACCCGGAGGTCCTCTTCTAATTTCCTGGCTGCAAATGTTACATTTTACTATTTTGAACCTATCCTCAAACATTGTAAAATACTCACTCACTGCTGAAGCTGATCTTTTAACCATAGTGAATGTATAATTTTGAAATGTAGCTAATGATACATGTTTGATAAACAGCAATAACATAGAAATAATATGTATAAATACAGGTTATATTAATAAATTTATATCTTACATTTTTCAAACTTTAACTTACTGTTTTACCTAAGTAAACCTGTTGTTGAATCACTATTGTGAAACAGAAAAAAAAAATTCAAAAATTTTAGTACTTTTTTAAACTTCTATTATACAAAATCTGTAATTTTATGATTTTTTTTTTTTTTTTTTTTGAGAAAACGCATATAATCATTAATTTAAGTTAATGTTGACTATTCTTTTCCTTTCTTATAATTAAATTAATTTCAATTAAAATTATATATATATATATATATATATATATATATATATATATATATATATATATATATATATATATATATATATATATATATATATATATATATATATATATATATATATATATATATATATATATATATATATATATATATATATATATATATATATATATATATATATATATATATATATATATATATATATATATATATATATATATATATATATATATAGAAATGCTTTCTAGTATATTACCTTTTCTAAAAGAAGGAATGGTGAAACCTAAAGCTTAGGAGATGCTTGGAGTGAAGACATCCCAACGACGACCCCTTTCCATTCTCACCCCATCATTTGGGAGTTTGTGATCTCTAGGGATGAGATTTGTGTAACCACGCAAATTTTTCACCAGATTGATTGGTTGAATAGTCTTCGATTACTATTAATTTCAGCAACATTTACAGTTTTTGTTCCAATTTCCACTTTTTTTAACACCACCTCTCTTCTTCTAGACCTCACCTCATATTCTTGAACAAAACTCAGGTGCCTAAGTTTTCTGACAGCAAATCCTTCTCAATCCCCATTTCCTGCCTTTGTCCTTAATTTTCAGCCAAAGGTTGCCATTGGGCATACATGCGAAATAATATTCTTGTGTCTTTAATTTCGAGTCTTTCGAATTTTCTACCATGTAGCTACCCTCTTTTTACATTCTATGACTAAATTCAGTAGTTCTGTTAATTTATTACGAAACTCTGACTATCCTTCCTTTTTCCCTCCGCTTTGTTCTTCGATAGTACAAATGCTCTATTACCTTCTACCAAAGCTAATTTCTTTGCTCAGACATTATAATATATATATATATATATATATATATATATATATATATATATATATATATATATATATATATATATATATATATATATATATATATATATATATATATATATATATATATATATATATATATATATATATATATATATATATATATATATATTCTTTGTTTTTGCAGTTGTTGCACCACGGACGAAAAGAAGATTACGTCCACCATCTCGCTCAGTCTATTCAAAATCAAAAAAAATAAATTAGACAAGCTTGAGATTGTTAACATCATTAGATGGAAGACTTCAGAACATCAAAAAGTTCTTAACCTTTAATTGTGGTTTTTAATTTTTTATACATTACATTTTTGTTTCATGTTTTGGAAAATATATTTTTTTCTTTAAATATTTTTAGTAACCATTTGTATTTATAGTACTTAAAATAATTTAACAAATTATGAAGGATTGTAAAATAAAGTCATTAGCTTTGTAAAAAATTTTTTTTACTATTGGAAGGTGATAAGAATGCAAATAGTTAGAATATAATAATAATAATAATAAAATTTAAATTTTATTTCATCAAATTAGTAGTACCAATATCTGAGTAAATAAAATAAAATAAAATGGTAGATTATCACTTATCTGATTTTGTTTAATTTCAGTGATGCCAGACTCTTCTTACATATCTTTACCTTCATTATCATAATTTTCAGGTTCATCTGTTATTTCACTTTCAATCGATTCATTCTCAAAACTTGATTCTATAATAATGATGTGTAATATGCTTGCCGCTTGTTTTATACCCTGAAATCTATGTAAATCTGCTTCAATGTATTTTAGACGTCTAAATCTACCTTTTAACCAAGCGAATACATTCTCTATAACTTCTACTTTTTGATAGTTTTGTATTTTAATTTAATTGTTTAACATTTAAATACCCATTATTCTTGTATGAAACCATCATACAAAGCTTAAGAATAAATGCTGAATCCCCAATTATATCATAAGAATTACTATAGCATAATGAAGCTGTATCATTTTGTAACGCATGTCCCAATGGGGAATTAGCAAGTACTCTTTGATCGTGAGCTGAACCTGGGAAATCTGCAAATATGTATCTAAATTTTAAATTTGCCTCACAAACTGCTAAAAGATTCACACTGATTCATGTTTCGATCAAGATAGCATTTTTGTAATTCTCCTGGAGCCCTTATTCTAATATGGCAACCATCAATGGCCCCTAAGCAACCTGGAAAATTACTCTTCTTTTACCTTTGAAATTTTGCTCATTTCAGGCCACTTAATGAGATTTTTGTAGACGTCATTAATTATTGCTATAATGGTATTTACATATGTGTGACAACAACTAGAGCTGATCATAAAAACTTTGCTAATTTCATAATAAGGACATTGTCTCCTCAAATACCATAATGTAACCATTAGAACCTTTTCTAAATCCAGTTGCTCTCTACCCTTTACATTATAAGTTGTGAATGGTTTAGGAACTGATAAGTCCTGCATAATCTTGTAAATGTGTCACGTGTAAGCTTGCATTCTCTGAAAAATTCAAGGTTAGTGTCTTCATTCTTAATCTCCTGGTAACCTTCCTTTGGTAGAATCTCTAATATATATATATATATATATATATATATATATATATATATATATATATATATATATATATATATATATATATATATATATATATATATATATATATATATATATATATATATATATATATATATATATATATATATATATATATATATATATATATTATATATTATATATAT
>SEYY01005639.1:0-27500 GCA_009176605.1 Armadillidium nasatum
TATTATTATTATTATTATATATTATTAAGATTTATGAGAAGGGATAACCTGGAAAAGTATGCGATTGATAAGGAAAGGAATTAGAAGAAAATATTAGTGAGTGAAGGCACGATAGACACCACTCCATATTATATTAATTAATTATATATATATATATATTATATATATATATATATATATATATATATATATATAATATATATATATATATTATATATATATATATATATATATATATATATATATATATATTTATATATATATATATATATATATATATATATTATATATATATTATATATATATATATATATATATATATATATATATATATATATATATATATATATATATATATATATATATATATATATATATATATATATATATATATATATATATATATAGTATATATATATATATATATTATTCATTACAATCGATGGTTATAGAGGCTGGGAATAATTTATTCACCAGTTTTTCTTCTCTTCCACGTACGTCTGCAGGAATATGTATGATTTCTGCAGCCGACACCACCCTTCATCATGAGGGATATGGTGTGGAGTAGTATATATGTATATATATATATATATATATATATATATATATATATTATATATATATATATATATATATATATATATATATATATATATATATATTATATTATATATAATATTTTTCTATTAATATTTCTGCGGACATTTCCTTTAATTCTTTCATTCAATGAATAAATTTATAAATACATTAAATAAATATTTTATTTAAATTTACTTGTAATTTAGAGTAACATAATCTCTTTTAAGTGTTATCAAGTAAGTTATCAAATACGGTAATCTCATATTTATGAGCATTAAAATAGAATCTTTGCGCTGATGAATTGTGAGAAGAATGCATTTAAAAGAGAAGAAGAAGAAAATGTTATTAAAAGGTTTTGGTCTTTCCCAATGGGAAGAAAGTTTTCTCCTTTTTTAAGTCACAAAAGAATTTGACAAAATAAAGTTTCGAGGTTTGTTCTTTTATTTTCAGTTGTAAAATTATAATATTCAAATTTCGCTTTCATCTTTTGTATAATTCATTTAAGGATATTAATTTTATGCTTATTTTGGATTGCGAAGTTTGATAAAATACCTACGTTTTATATATATATATATATATATATATATATATATATATATATATATATATATATATATATATATATATATATATATATATATATATATATATATATATATATATATATATATATATATATATATATATATATATATATATATATATATATATATATATATATATATATATATATATATATATATATATATATATATATATATATATATATATATATATATATATATATATATATATATATATATATATATATATATATATATATATATATATATATATATATATATATATATATATATATATATATATATATATATATATATATATATATATATATATATTATAACTTGGTTCCGCTTTTTCTTTTCTGTTTTTCTTTTTTTTTAACTAATTGTGGCAATATTTATTTTTTATGTTTTTTTAATGTTTTTAAACAAATTTTTATCGTTTCGTATAATTAATTAATTATTGCAATAATATATATATAATATATATATATATATATATAATATATATATATATATATATATATATATATATATATATATATATATATATATAATATATATATATATATATATATATATATATATATATATATATATATATATATATATATATATATATATATATATATATATATATATATATATATATATATATATATATATATATATATATATATATATGTGTGTGTGTGTGTGTGTGTTTCAAACAGAATGCAAAATCTACTTGGCATGACCGTGGTTCTGCTCTTTGTATTATGCCCATCTAATTGTGACTCGAACAAAAACCTCTCTTCCACTTTTCAAAAAGACGTCAAAGAAGAAAGTGGTTTTAATAATGATGAAAACGGAAGTTATCGTAAACCCAAATTATTTACTTTGACTCCAGAGAAAGTTATTTTACCATCTTATATATATTCTGATAATGTAGAAGATCTTCGGAATAGATATTCTTCTTTTGAAGATGTGCAAGGACGAATCTTCAAGTATTTCAGACCTCCAATGGTTTCCACTGTTGGAAATTCAAATACATATCATTCAGTAATTAATGCCAACGTTCCTCGAATTGCAAACGCATTTGAAAGAATTGCGAACAGTTTGGAGACAATAAGCAACGAATGGAAATTTAAGTTCAGTGAATCTTTTCTGAAGTCGTTCATTAAGGTTTTAGAAATGAATTTTGACACTGATTAGAACAGCGGGGGGTAAATGAATAACTATATTGAATATTCATGCTATATATATATATATTATATATATATATATATATATATATATATATATATATATATATATATATATATATATATATATATCAAATAAATGCTTATAAACCAAGCAGTAAATAATAAAAGTAAATAGAGCTAAACACACTGGAGGATAAAGAATTACTTACCTCCTCGGGGGTCGAACCACCGCATGTTGCGACTGAGATCAACTAAAGACGCGGCGCTCTACCACTGAGCCATCCACGAACCCAAAAAAGTTCGCTTCAAGAACAGTTTCAAGCAACCGATCTTCCCGTCAAGGTATAATCACCAGGTTTTCACCCTGTTCCTCCCCACTCTTTAGGTATTATCAAATAAATGCTTATAAACCAAGCAGTAAATAATAAAGTAAATAGAGCTAAACACACTGGAGGATAAAGAATTACTTACCTCCTCGGGGGTCGAACCACCGCATGTTGCGACTGAGATCAACTAAAGACGCGGCGCTCTACCACTGAGCCATCCACGAACCCAAAAAAGTTAGAGCGCCGCGTCTTTAGTTGATCTCAGTCGCAACATGCGGTGGTTCGACCCCCGAGGAGGTAAGTAATTCTTTATCCTCCAGTGTGTTTAGCTCTATTTACTTTATTATTTACTGCTTGGTTTATAAGCATTTATTTGATAATACCTAAAGAGTGGGGAGGAACAGGGTGAAAACCTGGTGAGTATACCTTGACGGGAAGATCGGTTGCTTGAAACTGTTCTTGAAGCGAACTTTTTTGGGTTCGTGGATGGCTCAGTGGTAGAGCGCCGCGTCTTTGTTGTTCTCAGTCGCAACATGCGGTGGTTCGACCCCGAGGAGGTAAGTAATTCTTTATCCTCCAGTGTGTTTAGCTCTATTTACTTTATTTATATATATATATATATATATATTATATAGTATATATATATGTTTTTACTTTCAATAAAGTTTTCATTTTCAATTAATAATTTAATAACCTCCTAAATTTTTTGTATCTTTTTATAAGAATTACTTACATAACACAAAACACAAAAATCTTTAAATTGGAAATTACTGCTGCAAAAGCAAAAATAAAAATAAAATATTTTGCAACTAAAAAGAGGTTTTTTTGTTCCGAAAATTTTTCTGGAAAGATAAAAATTGGGGTTCAAATAAGAATTTTTTGTTACATGATTGCACTCGATCTTTATTCTAGGAGGGAAACGGAAAAAGAAAAGAAAGAAAAACATACACACGCATATACACACACACACATACACACATACACACATGCACACAAGTTCAAGTATAAGGCAAATTAATTATTATTATTATTATATTATTATTATTATTATTATTATTATTATTATTATTATTATTTTATTATTATTATATTATTATTAGTTTTCAAAGGACAAGAGAAATGACCTGAAAGGAGAGTGTGCGACTGACGAAGGATTGGAAAGAGTGGAAAATATTGGTGAGGTAAAAGTTTGGGCATTGAATGGACCCTACGATAGACACCACCCCACATATGATCTCACTCTGATTTAAATAGAATGATTCAGTTGAAAAATTTTTAGTTTCTCATCCGGAACTCCAGTAGAGTGAACTAGAATTCCTCGCGCAAACCAGTCAGTCCAATGGAGATTTTCGATGCAAATTTTCAAATACCATATATTTATTTATGGATTTTGATGGAAGTTTTCAGTGTAACAATTTCCAATTCGAAATCAGACAAACTTCTAGAAAGAACTTTAAAAGAAATTGTTAAAACACAAATATTATGAATATTACTTATTAAAGGTATAGCCGAATAAAGCTTTGAAATAATACAAACGTTTTAGTTTAATTTAAGTAAAATTAGCTTCACACATTCTCAATGGAGAGTTTTATTATTATATAAATTCACAATGCATCAATAAGAAGATTTAAATTACTCTAATAGTAAATATCAAGTATGATTAATCGAAATGATTCTCAAAAAATAATCAAAGATTTAAGAAGAAATTCATATCTCTTGAAATTTCGAAAGACAACCTCTTTAAGTGACATTTAAAAGGTAACTTATCAGCATGAAAATCAAAACTATTAAAAGGTTTTGGTCTTTCGAAACGTGAAGAAAGTTTTCTCCTTTTTTAAGTCAAAAAAGAGTTTGATAAAATTTAAGTTTCGAGGTTTGTTCTTTTTTTTCAGATGTATATTTCTCTTTCATTTTTTATGTAATTTACAGGATAATTTTATGCTTTTTTTGGAATGTGAAGTTTGATAAAATACCTACGGCTATATAATATATATATATATATATATAATATATATATATTATATATATTATATATATATATATATATATATATATATATATATATATATATATATATATATATGTATATATATATATATATATATATATATATATATATATATATATATATATATAATATATATATATATATATATATATATATATATATATATATATATATATATATATATATATATATATATATATATATATATATATATATATATATATATATATATATATATATATATATATATATATATATATATATATATATATATATATATATATATATATATATATATATATATATATATATATATATATATATATATATATATATATATATATATATATATATATATATATATATATATATATATATATATATATATATATATATATATATATATATATATATATATATATATATATATATATATATATAATATATATATATATATATATATATATATATATATATATATATATATATATATATATATATATATATATATACATATATACAGTATGCAAAATCTACTTGGCATGCCCGTGGTTCTGCTCTTTGCATTATACCCATCCAATTGTGAACTCTGAGAAAAACATCTCTTCTACTTTTCAAAAAGACGTCAAAGAAGAAAGTGGTTTTAATAATGATGAAAACGGAAGTTATCGTAAACCCAAATTATTTACTTTGACTCCAGAGAAAGTTATTTTACCATCTTATATATATTCTAATAATGTAGAAGATCTTCGGAATAGATATTCTCCTTTTGAAGATGTGCAAAGGACGAATCTTCAAGTATTTTCAGACCTCCAATGGTTTCCACAGTTGGAAATTCAAATACATATCATTCAGTAATTAGTGCCAACGTTCCCTCGAATTGCAAACGCATTTGAAAGAATTGCGAACAGTTTGGAGACAATAAGCAACGAATGGAAATTTAAGTTCAGTGAATCTTTTCTGAAGTCGTTGCATTACGGTTTTAGAAATGAATTTTCACACTGAAGGATTCGTGGGGTAAATGAATAACTATATTGAATATTCATGCTTATATATATATATATATATATATATATATATATATATATATATATATATATATATATATATATATATATATATATATATATATATATATATATATATATATATATATATATATATATATATATATATATATATATATATATATAATATATATAATATATATATATATATATATATATATATATATATATATATATATATATATATATAATATATAATATATATATATGTTTTTACTTTCAATAAACTTTTCATTTTCAATTAATAATTTAATAACCTCCTAAATTTTTTTTATCTTTTTATAAGAATCACTTACATAACACAAAACACAAAAATCTTTAAATTGGAAATTACTGCTGCAAAAGCAAAAAAAAAAAATATATTTTGCAACTAAATAGAGGTTTGTTTGTTCCGAAAATTTTTCTGCATAGATAAAAATTGGGTTCAAATAAGCTTTTTTTGTTACAGGATTGCAATCGATCTCGAGAAAGACTTTATTCAAGGAGGAAAACGGAAAAATAAAAGAAAGGAAAACATACACACTCATACACACATACACACATGTATACAAATTCAAGTATAAGGCAAAATATTTGAACTTGTTACATTTGTTGAGAGATATGGAGAGGAAAGTTAAATAGAGATAGGACAGGAAGATGCACACATTGAGAAAGCCTAGTTTAAGCAATTTTAATTCGTGCTATTATAATTTTAATAATAATAATAATAATAATAATAATAATAATAATAATAATAATAATAATAATAATAATAATAATAATAATAATAATAATAATAATAATAATAATAATAATAATAATATTATTATTATTATTATTATTATTATTATTATTATTATTATTATTATTATTATTATTATTATTATTATTATTATTAAGAGTTTTTAAGAGACAGAGGAATGACCTGATAAGAGATTGTGAGATTGGCTTAGGATACAAATGAGTTGAAAATATTGGTGAGGTAAAAGTTTGGGCATTGAATGGACCGTACGATAAACACCACCCTACATATGAACTCACTCTGATTTAAATAGAGAGAACCAGGATTCCTCGCACACACTAGTCAGTCCAATGTAGATTATCGATGCAAATTTTCAAATAAAGACCTTCGGATTTTGATGGAAGTTTTCAGTGTAACAATTTCCAATTCGAAGTCAGACAATGTTCTAGAAAGAACTTTAAAAGAAATTGTTAAACACAAAAATATAATGAATATTACTCAATAAAGATATGGCCGAAAAAAGCTTTGAAATAATACAAACTACATCGATTAATTAAGTAAAATTAGCTTTACACATTCTCAGTATAGAGTTTTATGTTTATATTATATATATTAACAATGCATCAGTAAGAAGATTTACATTACTCTAATGGTAAATATCACCATATGATTAATCGGAATGATTCTCAAAAAATAATAAAGATTCAAGAAGAAATTCTTATCTCTTGAAATTTCGAAAGACAACCTTCTTTAAGTGACATTTAAAAGGTAAACTTGTCAGTGTGAAAATCAAAACTAGTTTCAGAATTAAAATCGACAGGCAAAAGATTTTGAAAATATAGCAACCAAACTTTTAAATTACTGAGATAACTATTTTCTAATGATTTTAGTTATAGGTGCTGCTTTTAGATAATTAATTTTTAATTTTATAATTACTGCTATTATTATTATTATTATTATTATTATTATTATTATTATTATTATTATTATTATTATTATTATTATTATTATTATTATTATTTTTATTATTATTATTTTTATTATTATTATTATTATTATTATTATTATTATTATTATTATTTTATTATTATTATTATATTATTATTATTATTATTATTATTATTATTTTATTATTATAATTATTATTATTATATTATTAATATTACTACTAAGAGCTGTTAAAGGGACCGGGGGATGACCTGACGGAAGGAAGGGCTGCGAAATTGAATGGGCCCTACGGTAGGCACCAAACCACCCCATGATGATAAATATTATATTATATATATATATATATATATATATATATATATATATATATATATATATATATATATATATATATATATATATATATATATATATATATATATATATATATATATATATATATAATATATATATATATATATATATATATATATAATATATATATATATATATTATATATATATATATATATATATATTATATATATATAATATGAATATATATATATATATATATATATATATATATATATATATATATATATAATATATATATATATATATATATATATATATATATATATATATATATATATAGTTATATATATATATATATATATATATATATATATATATATATATATATATATATATATATATATAATATATATATATATATATATATATATATATATATATATATATATATATATATATATATATATATATAATAATATACATATATATATTATATATATATATATATATATATATATATATATATATATATATATATATATATATATATATATATATATATATATATATATATATATATATATATATATATATATATATATATATATATATATATATATATATATATATATATATATATATATATATATATATATATATATATATATATATATATATATATATATATATATATATATATATATATATATATATATATATATATATATATATATATATATATATATATATATATATATATATATATATATATATATATATATATATATATATATATATATATATATATATATATATATATATATATATATATATATATATATATATATATATATATATATATATATATATATATATATATATATATATATATATATATATATATATATATATATATATATATATATATATATATATATATATAATATATATATATATATATATATATATATATATATATATATATATATATATATATATATATATATATATATATATATATATATATATATATATATATATATATATATATATATATATATATATATATATATATATATATATATATATATATATATATATATATATATATATATATATATATATATATATATATATATATATATATATTATATATATATATATATATATATATATATATATATATATATATATATATATATATATATATATATATATATATATATAATATATATATATATATATATATATATATATATATATATAATATATATATATATATATATATATATATATATATATATATACTTCTAATATATCTGGAGACATTTCCTTTAATTGTGTCATTCAATGATTTAATTTATAAATACATTAAGTAAATATTTTATTTAAATTTACTTGTAATTTAGAGTAACATAATCTCTTTTAAGCGTTATCAAGTAAGTTATCAAATATGGTAATCTCATATTTATGACCATTAAAATAGAATCTTTGCGCTGATGGATCGGGAGAAGAATGCATTTAATTGAGAAGAAAAAGAAAATGTTATTAAAAGGTTTTGGTCTTTTCCAATGTGAAGAAAGTTTTCTCGTTTTTTAATTAAGTCAAAAAAGAATTTGGTAAAATAAAGTTTCGAGGTTTGTTCTTTTATTTAAATAAATTTCGCTTTCATTATTTATATAATTTATTTAAGGATAATAATTTTATGCTTATTTTGCAATGTGAAGTTTGATAAAATACCTACGGTTATATATATATATATATATATATATATATATATATATATATATATATATATATATATATATATATATATATATATATATATATATATATATATTATATATATATATATATATATATATATATATATATATATATATATATATATATATATTGGTTCCTTTATCACTTCTGTTTTTCTGGTTTTTAACTAATTTTTACTGTTTTTTGTGTTTTTTAATGTTTTAGAACAAATTTTTTGGTTCGTAGGTGTGGAAATTAAGCTTCTATTATATATATATATATATATATATATATATATATATATATATATATATATATATATATATATATATATATATATATATATATATATATATATATATATATATATATATATATATATATATATATATATATATATATATATATATATATATATATATATATATATATATATATATATATATATATATATATATATATATATATATATATATATATATATATATATATATATATATATATATATATATATATATATATATATATATATATATATATATATATATATATATATATATATATATATATATATATATATATATATATATATATATATAACTATATATATATATATATATATATATATATATATATATATATATATATATATATATATATATATATATATATAGATATATATATTTCATAACAGAATGAGTAATCTACTTGGCATGACTGTGGTTCTGCTCTTTGCATTATACCCATCCAATTGTAACTCGGAGAAAAACATCTCTTCCACTTTTCAAAAAGACGTCAAAGAAGAAAGTGGTTTTAATAATGATGAAAACAGAAGTTATCGTAAACCCAAATTATTTTCTTTGACTCCAGAGAAAGTTATTTTACCATCTTATATATATTCTAATAATGCAGAAGATCTTCGGAATAGATATTCTCCTTTTGAAGATGTGCAAGGACGAATCTTCAAATTTTTCAGACCTCCAATGGTTTCCACTGTTGGAAATTCGAAGACATATCAATCAGTAATTAGTGCCAACGTTCCTCGAATTGCAAACGCATTTGAAAGAATTGCGAACAGTTTGGAGATAATGAGCAACGAATGGAAATTTAAGTTCAGTGAATCTTTTCTGAAGTCGTTCATTACAGGTTTTAGAAATGAATTTTGACAATGGAGGACGTGGGGGGTAAATGAATAACTATATTCAATATTCATGCTTATATATATATATATATATATATATATATATATATATATATATATATATATATATATATATATATATATATATATATATATATATATATATATATATATATATATATATATATATATATATATATATATATATATATATATATATATATATTATATATATATATATATATATATATATATTATATATATATATATATATAGTATATATATATATATATATATATATATATATATATATATATATATATATATATATATATATATATATATATATATATATATATATATATATATTATTATATAGTACATAGTATATTTATATATGTTTTTACTTTCAATAAGCTTTTCATTTTCAATTAATAATTTAATAACCTCCTAAATTTTTTGTATCTTTTTAAAAATCACTTACTTAAAAAAAAAAAAAAAAAAAAAAAAAAAAAAAAAAAAAAAAAAAAAAAAAAAAAAAAAAAAAAAAAAAATATATTTTGCAACTAAATAGAGGTTTGTTTGTTCCGAAAATTTTTCTGCATAGATAAAAATTGGGTTCAAATAAGAATTTTTTGTTACCTGATTGCACTCGATCTTTATTCTAGGAGGGAAACGGAAAAATGAAAAGAAAGAAAAACATACACAAGCATACACACACACATACACACATGCACTCAAGTTCAAGTATAAGGCAAAATATTTGAGCTTTTTACATTTGCTGAGAGAAATGGAGAGGAAAAAAATTAGAGAGAGAGGGCAGGAAGATTCCCACATTGAGTAAGCTTAGTTTAGGCAATTTTCATTCGTGCTATTATATTTTATTATATTATTATTATTATTATTATTATTATTATTATTATTATTATTATTATTATTATTATTATTATTATTATTATTATTATTATTATTTATTATTATTATTATTATTATTATTATTATTATTATTATTATTATTATTATTATTATTATTATTATTATTATTATTATTATTATTATTATTAAGAATTTTCAAGGGAAAGAGAAATGACCTGAAAGGAGAGTGTGCGACTGACGAAGGATTGGAAAGAGTGGAAAATATTGGTGAGGTAAAAGTTTGGGCATTGAACGGGCCCTACGATAGACACCACCCCACAAATGATCCTACTCTGGTTTAAATAGAATGATTCAGTTGAAAAACTTTTAGTTTCTCATCCTGAACTGCAATAGAGTGAACTAGAATTCTTCGCACAAACCAGTCAGTCCAATGGAGATTTTCGATTCAAATTTTCAAATACCATATATTTATTTATGGATTTTGATGGAAATTTTCAGTGTAACAATTTCCAATTCGAAATCAGACAAAGTTCTAGAAAGAACTTTAAAAGAAATTGTTAAACACACAAATATTATGAATATTACTTATTAAAGATATAGCCGAATAAAGCTTTGAAATAATACAAACGTTTTAGATTAATTTAAGTAAAATTAGCTTCACACATTCTCAATGGAGAGTTTTACTTATTATATAAATTCACAATGCATCAATAAAAAGATTTAAATTACTCTTATAGTAAATATCAAGTATGATTAATAGAAATAATTCTCAAAAAATAATCAAGATTCAAGAAAAAAATCTTATCTCTTGAAATTTCGAAAGACAACCTCTTTAAGTGACATTTAAAAGGTAACTTATCAGCATGAAAATCAAAACTATTAAAAGGTTTTGGTCTTTCGAAATGTGAAAAAAGTTTTCTCCTTTTTTAAGTCAAAAAAGAGTTTGATAAAATTTAAGTTTCGAGGTTTGTTCTTTTTTTTCAGATGTAAATTTCGCTTTTCATTTTTTATGTAATTTATTTAAGGATATTAATTTTATGCTTGTTTTGGAATGTGAAGTTTGATAAAATACCTACGGGTACATATATATAAATATATATATATATATATATATATATATATAATATATATATATATATATATATATATATATATATATATATATATATATATATATATATATATATATATATATATATATATATATATATATATATATATATATATATTATATATATATATATATATATATATATATATATATATATATATATATATATATATATATATATATATATATATATATATATATATATATATAATATATATATATATATATATATATATATATATATATATATATATATATATATATATATATATATATATATATATATATATATATATATATATATATATATATATATGTATATATATATTTATATATATATATATAAATCGGAGGCTTGGTTCCGTTTATCATTTCTGTTTTTCTGGTTATTAACTAATTGTGGCAATATTTTATTGTTTAATGTTTTAATGTTTTAGAGCAAATGTTTTTGGTTCGTAGGTGTGGAAATTAAGCGTGTATTGCAAAGCATATATATATATATATATATATATATATATATATATATATATATATATATATATATATATATATATATATATATATATATATATATATATATATATATATATATATATATATGTTATATATAAATATACAAATATATATATATAAATAAAAATAATAATCTTCATCCCCAGGAAGGACTATCGTCCTGTCAGTGGATCTTTCGAGGAAGATTCTAGGGTTTCACGGGCCCACGGCGGATACCGCTGGCTGGGCCAGGCCTATCGCGGATGCCGGAGATATATATATATATATATATATATATATATATATATATATATATATATATATATATATATATATATATATATATATATATATATATATATATATATATATATATATATATATATATATATATATATATATATATATATATATATATATATATATATATATATATATATATATATATATATATATATATATATATATATATATATATATATATATATATATATATATATATATATATATATATATATATATATATATATATATATATATATATATATATATATATATATATATATATATATATATATATATATATATATATATATATATATATATATATATATATATATATATATATATATATATATATATATATATTATATATATATATATATTCATACAGTATGCAAAATCTACTTAGCATGCCAGTGGTTCTGCTCTTTGTATTATACCCATCTAATTGTGACTCTGAGAAAAACATCTCTTCTACTTTTCAAAAAGACGTCAAAGAAGAAAGTGGTTTTAATAATGATGAAAACGGAAGTTATCGTAAAACCAAATTATTTTCTTTGACTCCAGAGAAAGTTATTTTACCATCTTATATATATTCTAATAATGCAGAAGATCTTCGGAATAGATATTCTCCTTTTGAAGATGTGCAAGCACGAATCTTCAAGTATTTCAAACCTCCAATGGTTTCCACTGTTGGAAATTCAAATACATATCATTCAGTAATTAATGCCAACGTTCCTCGAATTGCAAACGCATTTGAAAGAATTGCGAACAGTTTGGAGACAATGAGCAACGAATTGGAAATTTAAGTTCAGTGAATCTTTTCTGAAGTCGTTCATTACGGTTTTAGAAATGAATTTTGACAAACCAGAAGCAGTTTTTGGATAAATGAATAGCTATAATTAATATTCATGCTTATTTATATATATATATATATATATATATATATATATATATATATATATATATATATATATATATATATATATATATATATATATATATATATATATATATATATATATATATATATATAATAGAAATAAATAAATAAATATATATATATATAATATATATATATATATATATATATATATATATATATATATATATATATATATATATATATATATATATATATATATATATATATATATATATATATATATATATATATATATATATATCGAATAGGCGCAAAGAATGTATTCATTACATCCATTGTTATAGATCTTCCCTAATAAGTAGTAAACATTTACGGAAAGCAACGAGGTTTGAAATTTATAATACATTTAAATAAATCTTTAACTAACTTTTGTTTCTTCAACCTAAACAAACGTACCTAGAATGTATGTTTTAAATCCATGTAGGTTATTATATATATATATATATATATATATATATATATATATATATATATATATATATATATATATATATATATATATATATATATATATATATATATATATATATATATATATATATATATATATATATATATATATATATATATATATATATATATATATATATATATATATATATATATATATATATATATATATATATATATATATATATATATATATATATATATATATATATATATATATATATATATATATATATATATATATATATATATATATATATATATATATATATATATATATATATATATATATATATATATATATATATATATATATATATATATATATATATATATATATATATATATATATATATATATATATATATATATATATATATATATATATATATATATATATATATATATATCTATATATATATATATATATATATATATATATATATATATATATATATATATATATATATATATATATATATATATATATATATATAATATATATATACATATATATATCATTTACTCCTGCTAATGAGGATTCGAACCCTTTCCTCTATGATGGTAAGCCATTGCGTTAACCACTACACCACTGATGGTACAAAAAGGAATCTCGTTGGAACTGCTACTGGTCAACCACCATGTGATACAACTCCAAAGGACTCCTCCGACCACACTCGGGCGTAGTGTTAACAGGTCAGTTCTATCCTCTGAACCACAGGTCAATAACTAAATATAATTACCACATAAACCGTGGAATATAATTTGTATCATTTACTCCTGCTAATGAGGATTCGAACCCTGACCTCTAAGATAGTAAGCCATTGGTTAACGCAATGGCTTACCATTTACAATGTCAGTATAACAATCCTTAATGATTCATTTAATAAATAAAGTTAACCTTGTATTTCCACAAGTGAAGACAGTAGTACATGATTTTGATATCTTGAACAAACTAATATTCGACTTTATATTAAACTTGAACAAACAAGTTTCCTTCCTTGCTTAAACAACAACTCGTCTGCAAACTTTATTCTTTTAAACGCCACTTTCCCCATACGAGTTTAGCCTTGGATTACTGTTAACTTCGATTATTTCTTACCTTTAAATAAAAAAATAGCTTTCCCCAATATGGTTTAATTTATAATAGGCGCTTAAAGTTAACTCCCCACTATTCATTGTTAAAACTTTACGTAAAATAAATATTATGCTCTGATGACCTTATTTGGGTAGCTCGTGAAAAGACTCTCTGAAAACTACTAATAAAATGATTCTGATAAACGTTGTTGAAATGGAAGAATTTATTGACATATTTAAATAAATATATATATATATATATATATATATATATATATATATATATATATATATATATATATATATATATATATATATATATATATATATATATATATATATATATATATATATATATATATATATATATATATATATATATATATATATATATATATATATATATATATATATATATATATATATATATATATATATATATATATATATATATATATATATATATATATATATATATATATATATATATATATATATATATATAGGATATTTATCACCACAATTTCAATCATTTTTATTTATTCATATTAATAATACTTAATAGGTTAAAATGACGCAAAAATACGAAATTTCATGAATAACTAAATGAATTTTAAAATTATCGATATTCTAATATTTATTTATATTTTAACGCTATTAAAATTTTATAATGAATATCACCAAAGGAATATCTATTAAATTGTAGACAAAAAAAAAAAAAAAAAAAAAAAAAAAAAAAAAAAAAAAAAAATTTGTAGTCCTTCAATATTTACTTAAGGTAATTAGAATTTTATCTACGTTAGTTTATTTGAACAGAATTTCAGAATTTATATTCAACAATAAAAAAAGGCTTAAATTTTTAATAAAATCTAAAATAGATACAATTAGATAAATTTACATAATGGTTTTACTAAAATTCAAAATTGTAACAGACATTTAATTATAAAATAAATTATAAAATCTAAAATTATAACAATGACATTAAATTCCTAAATAAATTACCCTCGTATAATTCTACAAATACATCTATTAGAACAGATATTAAATTACATAATTTAAATTATAAAATCTAAAATTATAACAATGACATAAAATTCCTAAATAAATTACCCTCGCATAATTGTACAAATACATTTATAATAACAGAGAATAAATTATATAACTTAAATTATAAAATCTAAAATTATAATAATGACATTAAATTACTAAATAAGTTACCCTCGCATAATTCTACAAATACATCTATTAGAACATATTAAATTATATAATATAAATTATAAAATCTAAAATTATAACAATGACATTAAATTCTTAAATAAATTACCCTCGTATATTTCTACAAATCCATCTATTAGACATTAAATTAAATAAGTTAAATTATAAAATCTAAAATTATAACAATGACATTAAATTTCTAAATAAATTACCCTCGTATAATTCTACAAATACATCTATTAGAACAGACATTAAATTAAATGTTAAATAATAAAATCTAAAATTATAACAATGACATTAAATTCCTAAATAAATTAGAATCTATTACAGACATTAAATTAAGTAAGTTAAATTATAAAATCTAAAATTATAACAATGACACTAAATTCTTTAATAAATTACCCTCTTATAATTCTACAAATACAGGAACGATTTGCTGAAATTTGACCTAAGGCTTGAATCAATTCCAACAAGACAGCTTCGCTGAACCCAATTTCCCATCTGTTGCTTATATTCTCAAGGCTCTTTGCAATGCTTGTGTGAGCGTCAGTAAATTTCATGATATTAGTATTTAATGCTGAAAGAAGAAGGTCTTTTTGATGGAGATGATTTAGCTTGGGAAACTTAAGAAATCTTCCTTCGAACCCATCTTCAGAAAGGTGACCTTTATGAAGAAAGCTTTTCTTTGAAAGGTCTTGAAGTTCATCTTCAGAAAGGTGACCTTTCTGAAGAATGTTTTTTCTTGAAAGGTCTTGAAGTTCATCTTCAGAAAAGTGATCTTTATGAAGAACGTTTTTCTCTGAAAGGTCTTGAGATCCATCTTCAGAAAAGTGATCTTTATGAAGAACGTTTTTCTTTGAAAGGTCTTGAAGTTCATCTGCAGAAAGGTGACCTTCCTGAAGAACGTTTTTCTTTGAAAGGTCTCTAGATCCATCTTCAGAAATGTGATCTTTCAGAAAAAAGTTTTTGCTTGAAAATTCATGAAGTTCATCTATTGATGTGTGATCTTTCTGAATTATTTTATTCTCTGATAGTTCTTGGTCTTTCTTACCAAAATAGTCTTTTAATGGATAACTTTGTTCCGAAGTTATCTGATCAAAAACCAATGGAGGATAACTCAACTTTGGAATAAAATAGTAATTGGCATTGAGAGGCAGAAATTTTCCTTGTCTGTTGATTTTAGAGTTGTAGCTTTTGACATCAAAATAACTTGTTACATTATTGCTATTCTTTGTTAGAGATTTTTTTCCCTGAGATGACAGCACAGATTCGATAAAGAAAATGCACAGAAAATTGAGCTGGAGGTTTATTTTCATCCTGAAATATATATATATATATATATATATATATATATATATATATATATATATATATATATATATATATATATATATATATATATATATATATATATATATATATATATATATATATATATATATATATATATATATATATATATATATATATATATATATATATATATATATATATATATATATATATATATATATATATATATATATATATATATATATATATATATATATATATATATATATATATATATATATATATATATATATATATATATATATATATATATATATATATATATATATATATATATATATATATATATATATATATATATATATATATATATATATATATATATATATATATATATATATATATATATATATATATATATATATATATATATATATATATATATATATATATATATATATATATATATATATATATATATATATATATATATATATATATATATATATATATATATATATATATATATATATATATATATATATATATATATATATATATATATATATAGACATATATATACTTACTCTTTTAATTAACTTGAGATGAAGTTTATGACTATCTTCTCTCAAATATAGTTCAACTTTATAGACGCTTCCTCCAGAGCGATTTCTTCTATACACAAAATATTTTTAAAATAAAAACGCTTGAAAATTTGTAATAATAATAATGACGTTCTACGATGGCTTTCTGAACTTCAAAGTCTTTGCAAATGAGCATTTAAAAATTTTTCACTCTATTTAAATCAAATCTCTCTCTCTCTCTCTCTCTCTCTCTCTCTCTCTCTCTCTCTCTCTCTCTCTCTCTCTCTCTCTCTCTCTCTCTCTCTCTCTCTCTCTCTCTCTCTCTCTCTCTCTCTCTCTCTCTCTCTCTCTCTCTCTCCATCATGAGTAGGGCAGTTTTGGCTCATTAAAAATAATTAATTTCCTAGGTCCTATTATAGTCTGTTAATTCTCGGACAAAGTAATAATGAGTAATAATATGTAGCTTCGCACCAATTTATTACTGAATAATTTTAAATTTCGATATTTTCATGAAGAAAGTGGAATACTTAATGAACATATATATATATATATATATATATATATATATATATATATATATATATATATATATATATATATATATATATATATATATATATATATATATATATATATATATATATATATATATATATATATATATATATATATATATTTTAATATGAAAATTATTCTAATTGAAATTAATCTAACTTGAAAGGTTACTTGGTTTCCACATATTCATTTAATACATTGCGAAAGTTTCACACCGTATCTCGGTCCGTCTTCAGCACAAACTAAATTTTACAAATTTCTATTTTAAAATACAATCAAAATATAAGTTCATTAACTATATATAAGATATTTAAAATAATAATAATTGCAATAAAATAGTAAAAAATAAAGCAATAATAATAGTGATTAATAACATAAACAAATTAAAAAGGCTGGATTATTTTGGGAAAAAGGACTTCATTATTGTGTGAAAAGGACAATAGAAAAAGCTTGATCTTTTAAAGATGGCCAATAATTTTTTACATATAAAACTCCAATATCCTACGATCAAGAATGAAAGACGAATGTTGAAGGATAGAGAAATTAAAAGAAGGAAAAGGATGGGTATCTCAATGGCGTTCTATGTCAGAGTTTTCATTAGAGTAAAGAGGAAGGTCAGTTCTTAAGAAAACTATGCTTATCTATCCTCACTTTTAATTGTAGACCAGTTTGGTCTATATACGCCGCATACAGGTGACAAACTTAAGTAAATAAATTAATGTGGATCTAGGAAGCATTGGGTGAGATTCCTTGGGTCTGAAGAAACTATAAATTGAGAAGGAGTTATAACTTCTAAGAATGAGCTGGCATTGGTGGAATGTAGCTTCAAGTAAAGTACGAATATTTCTACTAAGTTGAAATGTAAGTGATCCTATATACGGAAGTTTTAAATATATTATTTGTTTAGGTTCAGTAATTCTTTTGTTTAGGAGCAGTAGGAAAATGAAAAGTGGGTCTGAAGATATTAGTGAGACAGTTAATACTTTTTCCACTTTGAACTTTCGGAATAAATTAAAGTGAAAAGTATTTTTATAATTTTCATCTCTGTATGGAATATATATATATATATATATATATATATATATATATATATATATATATATATATATATATATATATATATATATATATATATATATATATATATATATATATATATCAGAGGTGGGCATAAGCGCAAATGAAAGCGCAAAGTATTTGCGCGAAATTTCGAAAATGTGCGCTTTTGCATCTGCGCTCAACAACTGTTTTAAGAGGGCAAAAGTGGAAATTTGCTTTTGCGCTTTTGCTTTGAACCTAGGTTCAGCAGTATCTGCACCCTCACTTCAAAATCGTAGGATAAGGATATTGGAGGATAAATGTAATATCGCATCGAATCTTACTCCTCCACATCAAGGCACTGAATGTGATGGGACTGAATCTGAAATGAACCCATTTAAAATGAGCTATTTTTATAATTTGGAACAAACTTTAAGCATTTCTTGTATTATATATATATATATATATATATATATATATATATATATATATATATATATATATATATATATATATATATATATATATATATATATATATATATATATATATATATATATATATATATATATATATATATATATATATATATATATATATATATATATATATATATATATATATATATATATAATATATATATATATATATATATATATATAATATATGCAATTTTACATTATATTCATAATACACTGACATAATGTTGAAATGAAACTTTAAAAAAATTAAAAATTTGAGTTCTTGATACCATTTCTAAATATTTCAGAAACTGAAGGCTCCCATATATCCAGCAGACACCTCTGGAGGAGAAGATGGGACAAAGCTTGGATAGCTTGGCTGCAGTAAATGTTCACCACTACACCCCTCTCACTAGGAACCTGTTTCCGTGTGAATACCAGGAAGTCTGGGTGGACTTGTTTATTAAGTATAATACTAAATTTGCCAGCTCAGCGGCATGGAGAGGTTGTTTAGTCAAAGCTCTGACATTCAAAGACCAAAGAGGGCAGCCATGGCATCCAGCAATTTTGAAAAATTTATCTTAATGAAAGGGAATATGACCCTATTCAAAATGTAAGAAAAGAGCTACAAGGAGGAAGAGGTTATGGATAATTGAATAAATAAGATTAAAATCTTTCTCTTTTTTTTGTTATATATTTGCATCTTTCAAATAAAATTTAAAAATAATCCTTTTTTTTTTTTTTTTTTTTTTTTTTTTTTTTTATCTAATAAAATTGCTCTTTAAATTTTTTTTTGATTTGCTGACATGTGCGCTTTTGCGTTTGCTGACTAAATTTTTGAAAAAATGTGCATTTTTCGCTTACGCACCAAGTTTTTCCAATTTGGGCTATTGAGTTTGCGCTCTAAAGTTTAAAGTTTACGAGTCAACCTCTGATATATATATATATATATATATATATATATATATATATATATATATATATATATATATATATATATATATATATATATATATATATATATATATATATATATATATATATATATATATATATATATATATATATATATATATATATATATATATATATATATATATATATATATATATATATATATATATATATATATATATATATATATATATATATATAATTAGTGATGGATCGCATGTTATATTTTTCTCATATGCTGATGTAGATATAGAATTTTCGTCAAATGAGGATGGGGGTTATAATTTTTGTCAAGTGCGGATACCTATGCGGATGTATAATTTTCGCATGTGCGGATGCTAATTTTGTTGAGGATACTCCGGATGGCGAATGCGAATGCGAATGCCATCACTAATATATAGCCTATATGTTCATTTACTTGCTTTCTTATGATTAAAAACTGCAGAAGTACTTCACTAATTTTCCAAGCATGCAAACTTGAAATCAATAAAAATATTAAAAATAATTTTAATAAATTAATAATTAAATATTAATGAAAGTTTGCATATAAAAATTTTTTTATTAATGTATTTTCATTTTTAAATCTATTTAGTTGCATAAATTTCTTATAATTTAATTTTATTTGAACTAAAATGTAAGTCACTTTTGTTAAATGAATGAAGTTGACAGTCAACCCCACGAAACGTCCTTATGAATTAATAATTTTATCAAAAAAGACATGAGAATTGGAATGGGGATGAGGTATTGAGTGGGGAGGAATTGGGGGTTGTAGAGGTTTGAGGTAGAGAGAGATGGAAGAGTTCAAATATCCGGGAATGTTGGTGAATGGAAAAGGGTGGAAAAGGAGATAAAGAATAGATTGAAAATATGGAAGATGGGAAGAATATCGAAGGAAATAAAAGTAAGAATGTTTGAGTATATGTGCTTTTCATCTATAATGTTTGGGTGTAAAAAATGAATGATGAATGCTCAGGCGAGAAAGAGACTGATTGTTTGAGATGAAAGGATTAAAAGATATAGTTTGAGAAAGTGAAATAGGATTAGAAACCAAAGAGTATGTATGGGTGGAGCAGAGAAAAGTGTACTTAGGTGGTTTGGACATGTGTATAGGATGAATGAAGACAGGATGGTGAGTAGAGTGGAGGGGAGGAAGGGGAAGGAAAAGAGGAAAGTCAAAGTGGAGATGGATGGATGGAGTGAGGGAGATCTTTAGAGAGGGGAAGGAGTTTGGTGAGGAAAGGGGAGTTGCGGAAGACAGAGTGAGGTGGATTACGGAGGTGAGGAAGAGCGAGAGGCAGGGTGTATGAGTGCGAGTGCGTGTGTGCAAAAGGTAACTGTGGTAGGTCCCAACCTAAGAGAGTTTAAAAAGTGAAAAGTGTAATAAATTAAAGTAAAATAAAGATATAATTAAATTGCAAAATATTTCAACTTAAAAAAGAAAATAATTAAAAGCTATAAATATGAAAATAAAAGAAAAAAATAGTAAAACATCCAATAAAGTAATAAGTTTGTATTCCAGTATTACATTTAAAAAAAATTATTGATTTAAAATGAGAGAAGAAATATTTTTATTGAATGAAATTTTTTTTTAGCAAATTAATGTCCTGCCATGGGTAGTCCTTTAGGATTTACTGTAAATTAAGTTTTGATGAACTATTTTGAATCCACTTGGTCTAATAAATGTCTGCAGAAATTTAAAACCGTGTTAGCTGTTACAGTTATTAAAAATTTTGTCTCGAAATCAGTGGCTTTCACACACACACGCACACTCACACACACGCACACACACTCACAAACACACACACACACACAACACACACATATATATATATATATATATATATATATATATATATATATATATATATATATATATATATATATATATATATATATATATATATATATATATATATATATATATTTCCCCTTTGATGCAGAACTGTCTTATTAACATTTTTTGGTGAAATTGATGTCTTAAGATGAAAATACGAACACGCAATGTTTTTTTTTTCCGAAAGATTTTCATAAAGCTAAATACGAGTAAGTTATGCATTTATTTTATTTATTAAAAAAAAAAAAAATATATATTATAATTTATAATATATATATATAATATATATTATATATATTATATATAATAATATATATTATATATATATATATATATATATATATATATATATATATATATATATATTATATATATATATATATATATATATATATATATATATATATATATATATATATATATATATATATATATATATATATATATATATATATATATATATATATTATATATATATATATATATATATATATATATATATATATATATTATATATATATATATATATATATATATATATATATATATATATATATATATATATATATATATATATATATATATATTATATATATATATATATATATATATATATATATATATATATATATATATATATATATATTATATATATATATATATATATATATATGATTCGGCTGCCGTCGAGAGTGGATGTGCTTGGAAGTAGATGGGAAGAAGAAATGTTAGGAACATCACAAGGAAGGCAGAAGAGAAGAGAAGAGAAGAGAAGAGAAGAGAAGAGAAGAGAAGAGAAGAGAAGAGAAGAGAAGAGAAGAGAAGAGAAGAGAAGAGAAGAGAGAGAGAAGAGAAGAGAAGAAAAGAGAAGGCTATTGGATCTAAAGCTTCAAGATCTTCTCCCTGAAGTTGCAGTTTGGGTTTTGGAATTATGCTTGAAGAATGATATTGACCAAAGGTTAAAGTAAAAATTTAATATTTCGTTATAATATTTCAGTAAATTCAAAGAAATTCAATTAAAAATTTTTTTTTTGTGAAGCAACACAAATTTAAGTGCAAAGTACTTTCGGCAATTATTGGAAAATTAAATATTAAAAGGAAAAAAAATTAAGTTAGAAGTAACTTCTGGTCAATATTAAATGATTATTTCATCGCAGTCGAGTCAAATGAAGATTAGTTCTTTGTATGGTTCTAAGGACTGGGAACCCTTTTCAACCAGGTTTTTTTCCCACGTACCATTGCAGGTATGTCAAATTTCTGCAATTGACTCCACCCTGCATCATACTGTATATAGTGTATATATATATATATATATATATATAATATATATATATATATATATATATATATATATATATATATATATATATATATATATATATATATATATATATATATATATATATATATATATATATATATATATATTATGCATAGAATATTACCAGATAGTAGTAGTGATTTCACTTATACAGCTGCTCTCTTTGAATATGTGAAGGCTAGATTTTTTCTTCTTTTAAACTCTTTCCATCTCACTAACTCTATCCAATCGCTTTCTGCCTGTCGAATTGTTGCGCCACTCTCTCTATGCAATTGTTATTACAATGAACGTAGTTGTAATAACTGTCGCATACTTCCTCCATTGAGAGTGCTCATGGCACACTCCTTTCTACACAGGTTCATTCATCCATTCTCTGTCCAAGTTTCTGACCTAGACTTAAACGCTATGCTCAGTCTTGCACACACTTTACTGTTAAAATTTGGAGCATACTCCCTACATCTATTTTCCCACCATCCTGTGACATGCACACCTCCAAACGCTCTGGGACATGTCTTGCATTTAACGATCATGATTCTGATATTTTCCCAACTCTAGCAGAAATTGATAGATTTTGCCCTTTGCCCATCTGTGGAGATATAAAAAAAATATAAAAAAAATAAATCTCAAAGACCAGCTCTGGAAACAACGAACAGAAAAGCAATCTTTTTGAACGCTCTTTTAGAGTGACTTTACGAGCAGATGGTGAAAGATGATTGTCCCACTGACAGGTTGAAGATCCTTCATGAAAGAGTATAAAGAAAAGAAAGTGTATATATATAATATATATATATATATATATATATATATATATATATATATATATATATATATATATATATATATATATATATATATATATATATATATATATATAATATATATATATATATATATATATATATATATATAATATATATATATATATATATATATATATATATATATATATATATATATATATTATATATATATATATATATCGTCCTCCCGGAGGCGGAGGCTTTCTATGCAAGTGAAATAAGAATTTTTTTATTTGGTAGTATTGTTTTTCCTCCCATGAAATCTCTCTCTCTCTCTCTCTCTCTTCTCTTTCTCTCTCTCTCTCTCTCTCTCTCTCTCTCTCTCTCTCTCTCTCTCTCACTCACTGTAAATGCACTTATATAGAGAATGTTTTCTCTTAAAAATGGAGAAAGTTTTCAAGTCTCTCAGGCAAATGAAAATGAGAGAGAGAAAGATTGTTTAATTAGTAGATAAATCAATGTTGTCAAATGTAAGATTCGCATTGAAAAAAAGAAGGTAGACTGAACGATATGCTAAATTTAAAATTCACTGAAGAGTTACTCTATGTTTTTAATGCAAATTAATCTCCTTTTTTCAGTCAAAAATTTGAGCATTTGACGATATATATATATATATATATATATATATATATATATATATATATATATATATATATATATATATATATATATATATATATATATATATATATATATATATATATATATAATATATATCATATATATACTTCTTAGCGTTCAAAGTTAATTATAGTTAAAATGAAGAGGAGTGGGAGGTGAGTTAAGAAGAAGACTAGATCACCTGGGGAAAATAAGAGAATTTGCTGAGAAAGATGAGATATGGCATGTCTCCAGTAGGGAAAGAAATACTAAAGAATTTAATGACGGATGGTGAAAGATATGTGCATTCTTAAATTAACTTAATAAAACTTAAGGAAATATCAGCGTTTCAGTAGGGTAAGAAAATTCAGTTTTAATCCCAATAAACAAGGACAAAGTTGGACTGGGAAAATGTAAGATTTAAAGAGGGATATCCTTGATTGATCACCTCGCAACTATAATTGAAAAAATATAGAAGAGATTGAGGATGGATGACCTTGAAATCCATACTTGGTAAGAACCATTATGGGTATCGAAGAAATAGGAGAACCAAAGTGTTAATGAAAAATTCGTTCCCAAGTTCCCAGGAATAAGAAAATACTGATAACTTATTTATTAAGAGGGATTGAAGTACAAATATAATATTGGTTATATGCAATCTTCATTTATCAATAAATTTAATATTTTACACTATTATACTTTTGAAAATCGGGGTCATGAGATCCTAAATACCCCGAATAGGAATCGGAAACTTGAAATCGGAATTCAATCTGAAGTTGGATTCAATAATAACGATTTAAATGGACTGGTAAATATCATACCTAACGGCCCGTTTCAGATCTTGGGTGTATTATATATATATATATATATATATATATATATATATATATATATATATATATATATATATATATATATATATATATATATATATATATATATATATATATATATATATATATATATATATATATATATATATATATATATATATTATATATATATATATATATCTATATATATATATAT
>SEYY01005641.1:0-12500 GCA_009176605.1 Armadillidium nasatum
CTCTTTTCTTCATTTGTGAGTGTACGATCGCTGGTGCGGGTATGTGTGTGGTTATTCGAAGAACTGATTGAGTGGACGAGGAGTAGGTAGTCGTGGACTCTTTATTGATTTTGCCACTTTCGAGGCTACCTGCAAATTGTTAAATTTTATTATTATATTATATATAAATTATTTATTATTATATTTTATTATTATTATTATTATATTATTATTATTATTTATCATTCGTACGATTGAGAAGAAAACGCTTAATGAAGTTAATAAAACTGTTTTAAGATTTCCTTTCAAAGGTAGAATTAAAACGACTCCACAGAAGTTAGAGTATATATATATATATATATGATATATATATATTATATATATATATATATTATATATATATATATATATATATATATATATGTTATATTAAAGTAGTGTTAAATTGCTTTAAGCAAATTCTATAAACGGAAAAAAAGAAAAAACTTATCCCAGGTTTTAGGTCAGAGGTGTAAAGAACCGTTATATATGTATTTCTTATATTCCTAAATTAAAAATATAACTTCATTATAAATTTTAGTTGTAAACTATTGAACATTTTTCTCAGTAATTTAAAAGTATTGAATTCTACTTGATTCTATTTTTGTTTCAAGTTCCAAGATCTGAATAAGGATTTGGAATTGGCATATTATTATTGTAGGTAAAAAATATTTGAAAGTCAAATAGTACTAAATTAGAATTCCGTTTTATGAAATTTATTATTGTGATTAAAATGATAACATCAGAGTGCAGAAAATATATACTATGAAGTAAAATATGTATGGTGTTTTTTTTAATTGTTAGCTATTATATATATATATTATATATATATATATATATATATATATATATATATTATATATATATATATATATATATATATATATATATATATATATATATCTGGTGGACAAAGGCCAGAGGCTTACCAATTTCCACCAGAGTTGGAGAAACACCGGAAAATCTGGTTAAGTTAAAGGCCGAAATGCCCCGATACACGGCTAAGCTGTGTAAGTCAAAAAAAGTTGAAGAAAGCAGTTAAAGGGAGTGTGTTTTAGACTTTACCAGAAGAGTACATGTAAGAAAGATTAATCATAGTAAGTTAAGTTTGGGCTCAGAAAGTTGGACAGATAAATGATGAGACTGTGTAGAAAGGTCTAGCGCAGAACCCTTCTCTGTGGAGGAGATATGCTACGGGAGGTTTAGAAGAGCAGTGTCCATTCTAATGGCGATAGAATAGAGAGATTGACGCAACAATTTGACATTCAGAAAGAAACTGGAAATAATTAGTGAGCGGAAGAGTTGATAAGACAATAAGCCATAGACTCCACCTTTTCAAGGAGAGCTGTGAGTAGAACCACCCAAGATGTAAGACGTACTCCATGCAGGTGCTGGGGTAGCGAGAAATTACGAAGGCACTTCAGAACATCCAAACTCTTAAAAGTTATTTTAGAAAGTGAAGTAATGTGATCTTTCCAGAAAGATCAAAGAGAAAATACACCGAATATTTAGGACAGACGAAGTTTGAGTTGTGAGATGTCATAGTTTTGTGAAAGCTGTGTCGAGTAGAGAGGTGGAGGAATTAAGTTTTTGAGCATTGAAAACTACCATATTTTCTCAGCCCAATTTGAAATACGAGAAATAAGTTTTACTTGCTCCAAGGCTACTCCTTGCGTCAATTATCTGTTGTTGGTAGAAGGTAATGAAGAGTGAAGTCATCGGCATAGGAGTGGATAGGTGATGAAATAATAGAGAGATCATTAATGAAGTAAAAAAAGTGTTGGGATAGGACAGATCCTTAAGGAACACCACATTAATAGATTTAAAGGAAGAACGTGGCCGTATACAACTGAGGTATTTTATATTCAACAACCAACCAGCGAAACAAACATACGAACAAAGATCTGTATATATATAGCTGTCTTTTGGAGGTTTGGTTTATACTCACCAAACCCTTCGATGAAGATACACCTCGGACCTCTCTTGGGATCGTTACCCCATAACCTCGAAACCTTACTACAATCTTCAGGTATTATTGCTCATTATATTATTTATATTATTATTATTTTATTATTATTACTAGTTATTTGTTTATTGTCTTTACAAATAAAAGCCTGACTTCGTCTTAGTAGTCTTTGCCCCTCACAACAGTTGCTATAGAACCACTAAAGGAAATCAGAGAGAAGAACAATACCAAAAGAGAGAAAGATTTGAAATCAAAGCTTTGTGCCAAACCCTATTGAAAAACTTTGATATGTCCACGTGACAGCAAAAGATTCACCGAAATGCGAAGAGCGGAGGACGAAGAGTCAGAGAGAAGGGAAAGAAGATCACCATTAGAGCGTTTTTTTGCGAAAGCCAAACTTTCGGTCGTGAGGATCCCCCTTTTTCGGCACAGTTAAAGAGTGTTTCCAAAAGAAGAGAAGGATGAAGTAGAAAGATAGATACGAAATAGTTTACCAAGACAGGGTACAAACTCAGAAACCTAAGTTTTAGAGACAGAAGGGATACCATCAGGACCGTATGCCTTCTTAGTGTTAAGCTCAGAGAACAAAATGATGACGTCCTTAGAAGAAATTATAATTTTAGGCATATGTAAGTTGGAGGGGGTTGAAGTAGTAGGAATAGCTCCTGAATCGTTTAATGTTGAATTAGAGGCAAAAGTTTGAGCGAAGAGTTCAACTTTAGTAAGAAGTCAAAATGGTACCTTTGCCATCTGAATATATATATATATATATATATATATATATATATATATATATAATATATATATATATATATATATATATATATATATATATATATATATATATATATATATATATAATATATATATATATATATATATATATAAAGACGGAATTTCATCTGCACCAGGAATCGAACCCCTGACAACAGTTTCGCCATTAAACAAGGGAGCTGCTGAAGACTTTCCCTCTATAGATTATTTAACGAAGCTGATTGTGTTTCGATTCCTTGCGCGGACAAAATTTTTCTCATTGTTTGCCAATTTCGTCGTAGCAGTTTTTGTGTACAACTACAGTTATATATATATATATATATATATATATATATATATATATATATATATATATATATATATATATATATATTATATATATATATATATATATATATATATATATATATATTACTACTACTAAAATTCACATTGTCAGTTGAGAATTTAAAATTATTATTATTATTATTTGGTGTCTTATATTAAAATACGAACAATATTTGATTTATAATATAATATTTTACCTACAATATTATTTGCAATAAATTGGAACTTGAACTTCTGACTTAGCATTAAAAACTGGATTTTGTAAATATTTTGTGCAGGTTATGTAAAATTTCTGAAAATTTGATTATCGTCCATGAAAAACAAGAAAGAAAAATCGTCGAAATATTTAAAACCGTTTGAAAAGGAGACACCAGATGCAGTAAAAAATAGATTTAAATACAATATTGAAATTTTACAATATTTTCATGTGATCGACGAAGCCATATTAAAATACTATAGACAGTCTTAGACACGTGATAATGATAGCACTTAGGAAGAGATACATGCAAAAAATTATAACACAAAATTTTTCTATTAATTTCGTCAACGGCCATACCACGTTGAAAACACCGCTTCTCGTCCGATCAGCGAAGTTAAGCAACGTTGGGTCTGGTTAGTACTTGGATGGGAGACCGCCTGGGAACACCAGATGCTGTTGGCATTTTGCTTTTTTTTAAATAAATTTATATATATATATATATATATATATATATATATATATATATATATATATATATATATATATATATATATATATATATATATATATATATATATAATATATATATATATATATATATATATATTATATATATATATATATAAGCTTGCTTCAGTCTGCCTTTCGCTGTCATACTTTAGCAGATTACGGACTAACTCAAGAAACTACAAAAATTTTAAGAAATGGAAAACGTTTAACAAAATGTAAGTTTTATAACTGTTTTGATTAATGTTATGGTAAGTATAAAATGAAGGAGTAAATCTTTAACCAATTTTTAAACAATTTATCGTATTGGGTTTAGCAACAAAATTAAAATTAAATTTTGAAAAGTATATTCATTAATAATGAAATAAGATAAACATAGTAATTATTTTGAGCATACTAATCTCTTTCATGAAAATTTAAGGTATTAAAAAAAGTTATTATTATATATTATTATTTATTTTTATATTTAACTGAAGTGAAGTTTGTATGTCCAGTTCCTTTTATTTTTTTTGTCTATTTATTGCAGGCCTCTTTGAATATTCATTTACAAGAAAAGAATACGAATTAGTTCTTAACTCGACAATTCTTCATAAAATCTTCATTTCACAGTTATGGGAATCTTCACACATGGTTTCAAGACAACTAGAAAGAATCGGACCTGCTCTAGCTACTGCTTTGGCTAATGCTAAATTCAATTCTTTCGCGTCTATTGAAAGTGCTGATCCGCGGGAACTAGAGTTGGTATATATATATATATATATATATATATATATATATATATATATATATATATATATATATATATATATATATATATATATATATATATATATATATATATATATATATATATATATATATATATATACGCACAAGAAATAGGGTAGGATAACAAACAGAAGAAGTAGGTAGAATAAGAGAAATGAGTGATGTTGGAAAACAGGAAATATTACATATGCTGCATTGACACAGAGCTTGAAATAGTTTTGCTGGAAGATTTAAAAAAAGAATAGTCAAATACTGGATCAGTTTTCATAACTAATTTTTTAAAAAAGTTTGTAGCAGTTGAAGAATGCTAAAAAGAAGGCTAGTTTGTGAAGCATTCTCCCTTCAGGATTGGTGTTGTCGGTTTATAAATGTAGACCAAAAATGGTTAAATCATGTATATTTTCTTTTTCTGAACCACCTGCCGTGGGCAAAGACAAGAGAGGTTTGCCAATTTTCCAGAACGGAAGTCAGATTATACCCCTATACACGTCTTTTGTAGGCATACAAATCAAAGAAAGTTGGGAAAATAGAAAAAGGAGTGTGTTTAAAACTTTATCTTTAGAGTACATGTAAGAGTGAGCATAGCAGTTAAGTCTGATGTCAGAGGGTAGACAAAGAAATGATGAGACTGCTACGAAAGTCATGTCGCAAAATCCCTCAGTAAAGGAGATATGTAACGCGAGTTCAGGAAATCTGTGTCCGTTGTAATAACAGCAGTAAAAAAAAGAAAGTGACCCAACAATTTGACGAGGATAAAGAAGCTGGAGAGAGTTAATGAAAGGAAGCAGAGTTGATTAGTTGAAAATCCATAGACTCTACCATTTCAAGGAGAATTGTTTAAGTAGAACCACCCCAAAAATGAGGCACCTTTCGCTAAGTGGGAGGAGAAAAATCTTTTTATAAAGAGCAAGCATCTAGGGTGTGAAAATTTTTTGAAGGCTTCTCAGACCACCCAAGATGCTTATTTAGAAAGAGAGAATTAATTTGATCTTTCCAAGAAAGATTACGAGAAAAACAAGTTCTGAAAATATTAAGGACAGACGAATGCTTAAGTTAATTAAATGTCATGCTTGTATGGAATACTATGTCAAGTAGAAAGATGAATTAAGGAACAGAGTTTTTGAGGCATTGAAAACAACCATGTTTTCTTTTCCCCAACTAGAAATTCTAGTAAGATCAAAGGTAAGTTGCTCCACGGCCACCCTCCTAACATCGGTTTATTATTCTCAAAATGAGGGATGGAGTTGTCTGCATTGGAGTGGATATATGATGAAGTAATTTTGAGAAGATTAGTGAAAGTAGAAAGAAAATTGAGGATAGGATGGATCCCTAAAGAACATCACTATTAATAGATTTAAAGGATGACTACAAGCTCAGACACACAAGTATCGAGAACCACAGGATGAATACCATTAGGACCATCCTCCTTTTTAGCGTTAATCTCAGAGAGAGCGTGTTGTTCGCCCCTGTATGGAGTATGCTTCGCACATCTGGGGTGGTTCCACACACACAGCTCTCCTAGAGAATGTGGAGTCTAGGGCATTTCGTCGTCTCAACTCTCCTGCTCTTACTAACTCTCTTCAATCTCTTTCTGCCGTCGAATTGTTGCGTCACTCTCTCTTTACTATCGCTATTACAACAGACACTGCTCTTCTGAACTCTCTTGTCACATACATCCTCCATTGAGAAGAGCTCGTGCTACACGCCTTTCTACACAGTCTCATCCTTTCTCTGTCCAACTCTCCGACCCCAGACTTAACCGCTATGCTCAATCTTACATATACTCTACTGGTAAAGTTTGGAACCAACTCCCTTCATCTGTTTTCCCAACTTCCTTTGACTTACATATTTTCAAACGCCGTGTATCTAGACACGTCGGCCTCCATCGACCATGATATAGATCTTCCCAACCGGTGGAATTTGGTAGGCCTCTGGCCTTTGCCCACCTGAGGAGATAAAAAAAAAAAAAAAATATATATATATATATATATATATATATATATATATATATATATATATATATATATATATATATATATATATATATATATATATATATATATATATATATATATATATATATATATATATATATATATATATATATATATATATATATATATATATATATAGATTTGCAATCGCCAGCCACCATTTGGAAGTCGGTTGAAGGATCAAGCTCGCAAATTGCCGCAATATGAACTACAAGTTCAACAAATTGGTGAAGTAAATATATATATATATATATATATATATATATATATATATATATATATATATATATATATATATATAGAGAAAAACCAATATCAGTCAAATTAAAGGCCGATATATCTTGATTCACGTTGTTGAGAAGTAGCACTAGTAGTAAAAATAGTTTCCTTTATTTTATCAGTATCTTACATAAAGGAATAAGTATGACGGTTACGTCTGAGGTTAAAAAAAAATGAAGAGAGATAGGATTAGGGTGTGCATAAAGACGAGTCAAGTAGGCTCTCCTGATATTAAGGAAGTAGGTATGCCACAGAAAAGAATTTCGACGAGCAATGTCTGTTGCAGTAGTATTAAGAGTAACGCCTGTGAAATCCACATCTATATCCCGAGATCTCGGAAGAATAAAATCCCAATAACCCACATGAAATTCTTTTCAGTTTGCTAATTACAGAATCTGTAGTTGAACAGAAAAATTTAAAAAATTAAATAGTAATCATTATCTTTAATTTCATGACCCCATTGAAAAAAACAAATACCCGTATCTTTTGAAATCGGCCTTCATTTTTTTTTTTTTTAAAATTAGGATAATAATCCAATAACAGGGACTCTATTTTTAAGTAAGTTTCCAGTCTATCTTCTAAAGAACATTATTTTAGTGGAAGGTGTCTTATTATAAAATCAGACAAGCCAATTTTGTGTTTATTAGTCATGCTGCATTTGATAAACATCTAAACATTACAAACCTGTAATATATATATATATATATATATATATATATATATATATATATATATATATATATATATATATATATATATATATATATATATATATATATATATATATATATATATATATACCAGATAAGCCAGGATAAAGCTAGCTTCATTGTTACTGTATCTCTGGCGAATATGAACGTTATGAACAGTGGGAAAGCAACGACTGATTCTCGCCATTCGTCGTTACTGCTTCTTGGGGACTTCAGTAATAAAATTATTTATTCTCAACGAATCACGTAAGATATTATTATTATTATTATTATTATTATTATTATTATTATTATTATTATTTCATATTAATGAACGATGAAACTTAATTACATTTTCATTAATATTTCTTTCTTGTCAGCCTTCGATAGCTCAGTTGGTAGAGCGGTGGACTGTAGTTGTTAATATAACAGTTATCCATAGGTCACTGGTTCGAATCCGGTTCGAAGGATCTTGTTTTTCAATGAATTTTATATATATATATATAATATATATATATATATATATATATATATATATATATATATATATATATATTATATATATATATATATATATATATATATATATATATATATATATAAATAAAAAAAAAAAAAAAAAAAAAAAAAAAAAAAAAAAAAAAAAAAAAAAAAAAAAAAAAAAAAAAAAATAAATTAAAATTAAAAAAAAAAAAAAAAACATCAAAATGTGTTTTTTTACACTTTATATATATATATATATATATATATATATATATATATATATATATATATATATATATATATATATATATATATATATATATATATATATATATATATATATATATATATATATATATATATATATATATATGAGAGATGGAGTAAAGTATCGGTGTCGGCTAGTTTCGGTAGATTTTATGGTATTGAGTATCGGCATATAAAATTTTTGTAGGTATCGGCATCGGTAATACCAGATTCCAAAATCTTGCATGAAAAAAAAAACTGAATTTTTGTAGAAGGTAGCTGCTTCGTGGCTGAATTTGTTTCAATTTTATTATTATTTATTTGTATTATATTATATTATTATTATTATTATTATTATTATTATTATTATTATTATTATTATTATTATTATTATTATTATTATTATTATTATTATTATTATTTTATTATTTTATTATTTATATATTATATATATATATTATATATATATATATATATATATATATATATATATATATATATATATATATATATATATATATATATATATATATATATATATATATATATATATATATAGATAATAATAGAACTCTACCAATTTCTATCAGAGTTGAGGAGTAATGGCAGGATCAACCTGGTAAAGTTACAGGCCGACATGACTTAATACTCGGCTTTTGAAAATGTGCAAGTCAAAGGAAATTGGAAGAACGGATATTGGGAGTGTGTTCCAGATTTTACCTGCTGAATATATGCAAAGGTGATCATATCATATAGCTGTTAAATCTGGGATCAGAGAGTTGGACAGAGAGGGGTTGAGACTTTAGAAAGATATGTAGCTCGAGCCCTTCTCAGTGGAGGAGGTATGCAACGAGAGAGGCCAGAAGAGCAGTGTCTGTTGTAATAAAGATAGTTTAGAGAGAATGACGCAACAATTCGACTGGCAGAAAGAGAGTGGAAAGAAATAGTGAGAACGGAAGAGTTGATAAAGCGAAAAACTTTTAGACTCGCATCTTTTCATGGAAACTGTATGAGTGAACCATCTCAGATGTGTAAGGCATAATTCATATAGGAGGCGAACAACACCATTATAAAGAGTAAACAAAAGGGGGGAGGAGGGTGAAAAAATTACGAAGGTGCATCAGAATACCCAACCTTTTGCAAACCTGTTTTGAAAGAGAAGTAATGTGTACCTTCTAAGAAAGATCACGCGAAAAAAGAAACACCGAGAATATTAAGGACCGACGAAGGTTTGAGCTGTTTTTTTTTTTTTTTTCGAAGACATCATAGTTGCTTCGAAAGTTATGTCAAGTAGAGAGATGAAAAACTGTTTTTTTCAGGTATTGAAAATGACCGTGTTTTCTCTGTCCCAATTTGAAATACGAGAAAAAACATTGGTTAGTTTCTTCAAAGCCACCATTCTAGCGTCAATTAACTACCGTTGGGAGTTGCTTTTTTCAAATTGGAAAGAGTAATGAAGGGTGCAGTCATTTGCATTGGAGTTGATAGGTGATTAAGTAATCAGGAAAACTAGAAAGCTATTGGCGTTGGTGAACATTGAAATATCCTTATATTATGATTACTGAGAAAGGGAAAGAGAGAATGTACTCTATTTTGGAGTTTAGGTAGTCAAAGTCGTAGGATTAAAATAGTAGAATTACGAGATAAACAAATTTGAATTAGGAGATAAACAAACAGACTAAAGAAATTTAGTCGTAGAATGGCAGGGGAGCTTAGTCCACAGGTGGAAAATTCGGAAGATTCCAAATTAGTGACACGAGAGCAAAGAAAATCGTTGCCCACATATGCGCAACAACCTCCTTTGGCTGAAAATTGAAAATAAAGACAGTAAGAGGAAATAGAAAATGGTGATTGAGCATTCTGATATATATATATATATATATATATATATATATATATATATATATATATATATATATATATATATATATATATATATATATATATATATATATATATATATATATATATAGATCGCTCAATCACCTGAGTTTAGGTTCATAATAAGAGGTGAGGGCTAGAAGAGAGGTGGTGTTCAATAAATGGAAATTAGATTGAAGACAACGAATATTGCAGAAATTGATGATGAAAATAATCCATGCGCTAGGGCAAGTCGGCTTCAAAGTCTTGGTGGCACCAACCCTTATATCACCTATATGTCAATAGTTTTGATTAGCAATGTGACTTCAAAATAACTTGGTATTACGGATAGCAGAAAACTAATATTTTATGGTCGCTGAATATTTTCAATCTTGTTTCAACCTTCATGAGTTAAGTATAAAAATTGGCATCGGTATCGGTAAATTCTAGAAGTATAAGTACTCGGTATCGGTTGTTTTAAAATTATTGGTATCAGTTAAAATTTAGTTTTGCTTCATCTATATATATATATTATATATATTATATATATATATATATATATATATAATATATATATATATATATATATATATATATATATATATATATATATAATATATATATATATATATATATATAATATATGATCAGGTGCATGGGATCCTGAAATTTATGAACATAGGGAAGGCAAGTGGACCGGATGGCATTCCTCCGTGTTTTGAGGGAGTGTCCTTCCGAGCTGGCGCCTGTCCTCGTTCAACTCTACTCTCTATGCCGGTAGTAATACTTTTCCTCTGTGTGAAGCGCGCATATTGTTCAGCCGATCCCGAAAAAAAGCCGCTCTGAATCTTCTAACTATCGCCCTATTGCTCTTACTTGTATGCTTTCTAAAGTTTTTGAAACTCTCCTTTACTCTTGTTTTCTTGATCATTTGGAATCTCACTCCCTTTTTTCAGATCACCAGTATGGTTTTCGTCGCTCGAGGTCTATTGGTGACATTCTTTCATATCTTACTGATATATGGTCTTCTGCCCTTAGGGACTACGGGAAGTCTTTGTGTGGTAACGCTTGACATATCCAAGGCTTTTGACCGGGTATGGTACGCGTCGCTGCTCTTTTAAGCTTCCATCCTTTGGGTTTCCTCCTTCTCTTTGCTTATTCATGTCTAGTTTCCTCTCAAATCGCTCCATATCAGCATTGTTGATGGAGCGACTTCTTCTTTCCCTATTAATCGTGGTGTTCCTCAGGGTTCTGTTCTAAATTCCTACTTTATTCTTACTTTTCATCAACGACCTCCTCAGCTGTACTTCTAACTCTGTTCTTTCTTAGGCCGACGACTCAACTCTCTATTTTTCTACTTATATCAAATCTGCTCCCTCTTTTGCTTCTAGAGTTGCTTCTCGTCTTCAACTTTCCGATTAAATTCTTGCTAATCTGGATGGGATTTCCCTGTGGGGCCACCTCTACCTTGTGAAATTCAACTTTTTGAAAACTCAACTTCTTCACATTGCTCTCTCAAAAACCTCCCAATTTTCCTATCTCCTCCGACGGCTCTCCCGTCTCACCTGTGAACAACACTATTCTTAGTCTGAACATAAACATTAAATTATCTTGGAAATCTCATATCAACGGTTGCTAAGGTGACCTCTAAAAGCTGAGAGTTCTATTCAGATTGCGTGAATTTTTTCTTCTGAACAGTTACTCCAATTATATAAGGGTCTTATCCGTCCTTGTATGGAGTACTGTTCTCCCATTTGGGGTTCCTGTTTCACCCTTCTTTTGGATAAGGTTGAGTCTAAGGCTAAGAGACTAATAAACTGTCCCCTACTTTCAAACTCCCTTGACTCTCTTTCTCTGCTAGGTGACATTGGCGCACTTTCTCTTTTCTATAGGTACTACAACGGCAGGTGCTCGAGGGAGTTGACCTCTGGAATTCCACCATCATTGCGTCACCCTCGCAGTACAAGGGGTGCTTTGCTTGCACATGAATTTTTTGTGAGCTTGGCAAACTCTAGGCTTGCACGTTGCAGTACCTCCTCCTTTCCAGCCATCTCTGTTCTGTGGAACACCTTTCCTTCGTCTGTTTTTCCTGCTGTATTTAACCTACCATTCTTTAAATCCTCTGTCTGCGCCCACCTGAGGGATTTACGTTAGGTTCGGAATTGGGTGGGTTTTCTATTACCTTTTAATTATGCCCCTCCTTGAAAAGGGCTCTGCCCGTTAGTGGCGGCAACATGTAAAAAATAATATATAATATATATATATATATATATATATATATATATATATATATATATATATATATATATATATATATATATATATATATATATATATATATATTATATAATATATATATATATATATGATGGATCGGATGTTATTTTTTC
>SEYY01005641.1:17500-20000 GCA_009176605.1 Armadillidium nasatum
AATATATCCTCAGTGATACACTCTAAAGAAAGTGAAAAAATCTCTGTGAAGTGAAACATACATAGCCGGAAAGGCTACTACTACTAATAATAATAATGGAAAATGGACATTTGTTGTTAATAAATAAACTTGAAATTTTAGAGACGGAAAGTTTTTGAAAAAACTTCCTGACTTATAAATTCCCTTTTTAGTGAGAAGCTTTAGACATTTACTTTTGTATGAGAGATGAGATACTCGATTTTGAAGAACTTCCGTGGATACCAACACCGCGAACATTCTTACATGACACTTTTAATCCATTTTGAATTGAATCGAAGAAGTTGCAACCTTTTGAAAGACAACCCTATCAATACTAAAGATTGCATAAAATATTTCTGAAAATTGAGGGTTTCTAAATGAGCCTTTTATTATTCAAATATGTTATCGCATTAGACGTATGTGTAAAAGCCAAGGTTCAATAAGAAAATCGATGGCTTTTAAGGTAGATGGAGTATGGAGTATTGTTGATGTTTCTATGTCTCCATTCAGGCTTTATTAGGGATGGAGCGATACCAAAATTTTTACTGATACCTAAAAATTTACAGGTACCGATACCCGATACCTGAAGGTATACCGATACTTTATCCATTCAAATACCAAAATTTTTTACCGATACCGATACCTAAATTTTTTACCGATACCGATACCTGAAAATATACCGATACTTCACTCCATCATTAGGCTTTATCAAGGAAAACTAATGGCTATAGTTTTTGATATTGAGAACAAAAATTATACATACCTCCTCCCCCCCAGTAGTTTACAGCTTGATCAATCAGTAATTTTTCCGACTCCGCAATCTCAACTAATCCTATTGACGTACGTAAATGGGGTAAATGAAGAGTTAATTCTCCTTAAAGATTGTCGTATGAACCATTCATTCCATATATATATATATATATATATATATATATATATATATATATATATATATATATATATATATATATATATATATATATATATATATATATATATATATATATATATATATATATATATATATATATATATATATATATATATATTAGGATGGAGTAATTTAAAAATATAAATAATCTCTGGAATTAACATAGATTTAATCCAGCTGTAACATTTATTTATAATATGGCTGTAGCTTTGCTGTAAATTGCAAGAAATATACTTATTCGATAAATTCTAGCCAACTAAGTGCTTGTTTGTTCTCGAGTTTCAGGTACATAATGTATTTTATAATTTTTTAATGCAGCTGGAATTGATGTTCAGAGTGTGTACACTCCTCGATATGCACCAACTCCACCACCATTGGAGCAGTTTCCAACTACAAAAACTGGTAAGGATAATTTCCTTCTGAAGAATTGTGAAATGTCAAAACCCAGCAAAGAAAATTCACTAATAAAAGGTAGGTTGAAAATAGGTAAATTAAAATTTCCGAAATGCTGTTGAATTTTTAATAGGGTGTAAAATATTTGGCGCTTTATCTCATTCTCCTTCCACGGCTCACATTATTTATATTATTTACCTTATATATTGAAATGTGATCGATGCCCTTTTCAGTGGTCTTTTCTATCATTTGTTTTAAAAAATAAAATAAAGTTAATACCATATATTAGATTTATTATAAATATAAAATAATTAGATGAATTTCATTTAAATATTTTTGCAGCTCCTAAAAGGAAAAATGTTTTATCACAGCAGTCGAAAATGTCGTTGAAGAAATCTTGCAATCGGCAGAAAAATACGCAGGTATATATTCTCTTATTTTATTCAGAACTGAACAAAGGTTTTTTTTTTGTCCTTTTTTTATCTTTTAAATAATCCTTTTTATGTAGAGGTTTATTTTAAAAATGTCTTTCCTTCGCATTTTCTAATTCTTTGATTAGCATTAAATACTTTTTTTTTTTTTTTGCCTTTTACAGGCTGGCTTTTCTAGGGCGATTTATTAGGGATTTTCATAATCTCATAAAACCACTCTGATAATGATATAAAAGGAAAAATATGTTTAAAACAAATAATAACCTGTACAAAGAATTTTAATTTATTTAAACTTTTTTTATTATTTAGTTTAGTGAAAGTTCATTATATACTGTAATTTGTTTTTAGTATTGGTACATTCAGTTAATAATCATTGGAAATTATTAAATTTTATTTTTTTTCCTTTCAGTTTTTAATAGTTTTTCATTTTTCCCTAGAACAATGTGGAGAAAACTCCTTCAAAAACATTATTTCAATATCAGTTCGTTAAAGTGAAACCCAAAATGACTTTGTACCCAAGAGACGAAGTTGACAATTCCATTATTGAAGACGGAAAAGAAAACTACAGGGAATTTGAGTATAATCATTCAGCAACTGAAAAACGTGATGAAGTGATAGATTTTGAACCTCCCGATAATATCGTTAATGACCCTGGGACATATTTTGGTTTCGATTCTTCCACCAGTGAAAATAAACCATCTATAAAAATTTTTCCTTTTCCTCCCCA
>SEYY01005641.1:25000-27500 GCA_009176605.1 Armadillidium nasatum
GAAATAGTAAGAAGTTACTTATTTAAATGAGCTGATGATAATCGTCCATTATAATTAATCTGGAAAATTTGAAGTGTAAATAAGAAAAATCAAACAACCACTCTCAAAACTGATATGATTTGAGAGTTTTAAGATAAGAAAATTATGAATAACTTCTGATGGAGCGACTACTACGGGATTTCCACAATTAAACTATATATATATATATATATATATATATATATATATATATATATATATATATATATATATATATATATATATATATATATATATATATATATATATATATATATATATATAGGTACCTAGGTATACGTCCTTAATCCGCTCCAGATCCCTGGACTTATACCATACCTGACGTAAACCAAACTAATTATTCCCTTAAGAAGTAAAGGGAAAATGATTAATCCGTTCCCATAAAAAAATCCATTTGTTATTGACATATTATAAATTGATTAGGTTGTATAAAATAATTTAAACACTCCTTAATACTAAAATATATAAATACAAAAGCAATTAGATGACATAAACGAAAAATTAACCGAACTTTACCTTGCTGAGAAGAGTCGAATGCCTAATAGGATGGTGCTGAGAAGGGAGGAGAATGAGGAGATATTATTGTTTGGAAGGAGAGTTCCCTACAAGTAAAACTTCAGGAATCTGATATTCTGGTGTTTTTCTCTTTCTCTTTTCTGTCTCTTTTTCCCTACTTAGACCTGGTTGAAACTCACCAGGTTTGACTTCTACTAAAAATTTGTCTAAAGAATTTTACTTCTACTTCTCAGTCGTGTCTTTGTCTTTGATTCTTATACCAAGCAAAAAATTTTTGGTACAAGCAGGACGAATACCAAGTTGGACACACACACACACATACATACATATATACAGTGTCCCACTTGCTCTCGGTCCCAGATATGCACTTATAGATATCAAAGTAGTGGTCATAAGTTAATTAAATTTGCCACTAACAAACTTTAGTGTGTGAGAATCGTACTGACATCACAACAAGTGTTGAAAGTGATCGCCATTAGCATCAAGACATACCTATATACACACGCGTTTTCCATTTTCCGGAAGATTACAGCAAGCACAATTGAGAGTCACATTGTCAATTGCCTGCCGAACGCTTTATTTCGGTTGCATGAAAGTACGTGGCTTATTACGATACTCTTTACCATTCAGTATGTTCCATAGGAAGACATCCGGCAACCTTTGTGGTCAAAGTCCCTTAGAAATGACCCGATCTTCATAAAAGGACTCAGTTTCGTACATGCTGAAGTTGGGTGTGTGGCAAATGCATAAAATAACTTAAAAAATAACCAGTACGGAGTTCTTCGTCATCCAAATGATGGAAGATGTTCATATGACCAGTTCTTTAATATATATTAAAGCATATCTGCGGCCGAGCACGAATGGGTATATATATATATATATATATATATATATATATATATATATATATATATATATATATATATATATATATATATATATATATATATATATATATATATATATATATATATATATATATATGTACACATACATACACAGGGTTGATGCTAATTATACCGAAAAACTCTGGGATCTTATTAAACATGCTGTGCTGGGTAAATCATGTTTAATGAACCTAGGTCGGGAATTGCACTCTCCGGTGCTGATGTGGATACAAAACATGCCGAAACACCCGTTAAATATTATTTATTTGTTGCATAACAATAGGTAGTTCAACACCTCAGTCCAAATTATAGCAGGTGTTGAAAATGTGACCCTTCTGAAGCGATACAGGCTTTTACACATCTCGTCATGGAGGACATTCAATACTGTCCGATGAGAGACACCGTGGAGACGACACCTCTATCCCTTGTATCTTACCGGAGAATAGCTTTCTCCTTCGTAGGTACACGAAAAACACGGGGTCGTCCACAGTCAACTGTTTGGAGGTACCAGGTGTCCGCTTTCACACTACTCCTGAAGGATGACAATGAAGATAGTGCGATGGGGTTATAGTATATTAGGATACGTGGCCCAGTACAATATTGCTGCCTCACTTCCGTTCCCGATCGTTCGCCCATAGTATATAACAAGTCAGTCAGTGTTGACAGTATAGATAAGGCACCATTGTCACGGATTCAATACTCATATTCTGTAATATACGTTCACCTTATTCTCACTTGTTCCATTACTGTTCTATATGATACCTCCGTATCTGCCTTTGCCAAGCGTTGTACAGTTCTGCCAAACGTATTATCACAATTTTACATCTGTTAATATGTGGTCATCGGGTCTACACAAGCTTACGCTCATCGTACGTTCGATCCATCCACCAGTTGATACATACCATATATTCCTACACGGGTGGGTATGTGTTTTCTCCTTAAACGTGTATTTCCCAACCTAGGTTCAATAAACATGATTTGCCCAACATTGAATGTAATAAGATCCCAGGTTTTGTCGTTATAAATAACATTTACGTTTTTATACTCACTCGATCTTG
>SEYY01005641.1:32500-41202 GCA_009176605.1 Armadillidium nasatum
AATGTGATTGACATTTTTCTTTATTATCGATTCTAAGATCGCGAGCAAATGAGCAGCAAAAAGTCAGGGTATGGTCGGTCAGTTTGAAGATTTGAAAATTATATAGAATACCCATTTATATGAGTGATCGCTTAATGTAAATGCATGGCAGACAAGTTACAGGGTCCTCTTATTTATCTTCCTTCCTATAAATGTCGATATTTCCTGCCAACCACACGGTTAGTCTCAAAATTAATTTAATTTTTTAAAGCAATGTCTTGCCAATAAAATTTAATAGTACCGTTATTTCTTTATGAACAAGTTGAAAATTGAAAAAAAAAAAAAAAGAAATATGAATTTAACAAGAGTATATATATGCTATATTGAGGAAAATGCTTCTTTTTTGTTATGCTCATTGCGAAAGAATATTCATACTATAGTCCAACTGGAAATTTTCATCTAGTTCCAAATGTGACACTAAATGAAATAGACCTACATCATTTAGTAAATTTAGCCACAGTTTTGTAAGAAACTCCACCCCAGTGTGTTCGAATTATCAGAAATTATAGAAAAAAAAAAGTTTTTAAAATATGAGGAGCAGCAAAATTTTTGGTCTTATTTAATATATATATATATATATATATATATATATATATATATATATATATATATATATATATATATATATATATATATATATATATATATATATATATATATATATATTATATATATATATATATAAAAAGCTTTTTTTTCTGATCTCCGAATGGGTTTCATGCAAAAAAGTAGCTTAACAAAATATACGCCAAAATATATCAGAAACTTAGAAAGAATTCATATGTTAATATTTACTTGTAATTTACCAACCTCCTCTTAGTTAATAACAGAACCCATTTGAGAAGCTAATAATAATTATAATAATAATAATAAACTTGATAAGATAAATTTTTAAAAAACAAATTTCAATTCCCATAAAACTAATAAAAAATGCAAATAAATATTAAAAAAAAAAAAAAAATTTATATATATATATATATATATATATATATATATATATATATATATATATATATATATATATATATATATATATATATATATATATATATATATATATATATATATATATATATATATACTCTTTGAAAGCCCTCCTGACAATTACACTACCCTACAGATGACTTCTGAAGCAAAATGAAAGTATTTCCCTATGTCAGCAAGATTTTCTCCCCCACCCCTCCGTTTTTTTTTAAATAAACGGCATAAAACAACTGTTTCAGCATTACAAGTTTATTATTAACTATTAAACAAATTTTTCCTTCCGGGCAAGGCCATTCTTTTGCTCCTTTGTTACTACGATCAAGGCTCATGAAATCGAATAGCAATTAATAAGGAATTCCTCTCACACTACTAGCTTATATATATATATATATATATAATATATATATATATATATATATATATATATATATATATATATATATATAATATATATATATATATATATATTATATTATATATTATAATAATATAAAAATAAAATTTATAAAAAATGGTAGGGGAATTTGAAACTTAAAAAAAAATTTAAAACTAAACAAAAATAATTAAAAATCCAAATTTTGAAAAGATATCAGGATGGTCTATGGCGAAAGTAACTTGATTTTAATGCGAGGTGCTAAGTACCACTTATAGTTTGAAGCAAATATTTAACGTACTGTGCAGTATGGGTTTAAATGTAAGACTTTTTTTTTTCTTGAAAATTATATGTATCTTTACATCATACATAGACTCCATACATACATTTATAAACTTTATATGAATGGCATGTGAAATTCAAATAGAAATTATTTAGGCAAGTATTTGTGTTTATAGCTCTTGCATTTGTGAACTTCCTCAGGGCAATCTTATTTGATGCCTCAGACAGTAGTTTGTTTTTATATTCCTTCCCCATCTGCCCTGGTAATGCTCTTTCATCGTCTAGTATTAATGGAAGTCGCTGTCCCTGTTCATCATTTATTGCTTCCAAGGTTTTCTGGGAATTGATGATAGTGACTGTACAAGAAATGGATATTTACACTCATGCTGCACCATGATCGCGGAAATGCAACATTTAAAAAAAAAAAAAAAAAAAAAATCAAGTCCTGATAGTTTTCCGCATTTTTGTTATAGGGAGGAAGTTTTTTTTTATATATATAACTGCCGGGAAAGAAAGGTATCATCAGTATTCAATGCCTTTACGAACTGATTCATCAACTCTAGCTTGATGTGGAGCGGGAAAAATATTATCCTGTCATTTCTGATGATTGGTTCATTCACAATGTGTAGCATCCCTGATGCGAGAGTATCACAGATAGGACACTCCTGTTTTCAGTGCTGCTTCTGAGCTCAGTTATCCACATGCACATAAATCATGGATACTTTAGTGAAGCCTTTTTGCTGACCTAGTAGAAGCTGACAATTTTAATATCCACACAAATGATCCCGTTATGTTCTTGATTCTTGAGAAACTAAAATCACAGTTTAAACGTCATAATGATTGCGCAGATGCACTGTGATCAACAGGAACTGCTTCATAAAAATTCCCATTGCGCAAGAAAATACTTGGGATTACGCTTAGAGCTATCGAGAACTAATCGCAATTCTGCTGGACTATACGGGGTACACAACCAAATTGAATGAGAGGACCCGGGATAACGTTAATAAACCAGTAAACAAAGTGCTTTTTTTTTCTTAGTAGTATTTCACCAAAATTAGGTCCCGATTTAGGAAGTTTTAACACTTTTGCTGAAAGGTGAAGTAGATTTTTCCATTTCAACCTGGTTAATAGCTAAGCTACTTCCTTGGAGAGTGTCACTTCACTCACTAAGTCATTCAATTCCGGTTGGCTAATGACTTGCTCTGCAGCAAAATTTTAATGAAATTTCTCACAAGCAAACCAATAGAATGAAATGCCTTTTATTTATATACGTGACCCAATACAATGTTTCTATCTTTGCTTAAATAGGTTATTTTTACTCTTTTAAAATATTAGTGGGAATATATATATATATATATATATAATATATATATATATATATATATATATATATATATATATATATATATATATATATATATATATATTATATATATATATATATATATTATATATAGGTCAGACTGCACTTTGGTCCCCTTAATATCTCAAAAAGTACTAAACCTACGTAAAAAACGATAACATTTTTGGAATCCTTGAAGGATTTTGATAAAGGAAATAATAAAACTTGAAAAAAAAAAAAAATTCGGTTTTTGAATAAAAAATGTACGATAAGTTGATAATTGATGACGTAACAAAGTTAAATTTGGTGTTATACCGAGCATTTATCTACGGTGGGCTCTACCCCCCGACCCGTGAGTGAATATAATATTGTCTACTACTTTTCCTGTAGACGATTTGGGGTATTTCCCATTTTTTCCAATTTCGGAAAAATTGAAAAAAAAAAAACGTCATTGGCAGACGTACGATTCTCGCGAGAAGTTAAAAATAAGTAAACTTTACTTATATAAACTTTATTATTATAAGAATTTATTTTTTATTTCCCAATTTTTCCTTACCAAAATTCTTCAACGGTTTCCAAAAATGTTATCGTTTTTAACGTAGGTTTAGTACTTTTTGAGATATTTAAGGGGACCAAAGTGCAGTCTGGCCATATATATATATATATATATATATATATATATATATATATATATATATATATATATATATATATATATATATATATATATATATATATATATATATTATATATATATTAGAGGTGGACCGGATATCCGCATCCGCAACTGCGGATATCCGCATCATTTTTCCAATATCCGCATCCGCGGATATCCGTAATTGAATATCCGCAACCGCATCCGCCTCCGCGGATAGTAAAAAATTATAAGTAAATTATGAGTTCAGCTGAATCATGTTTGTCAGATGTGATAGCACTTATTTCAACATTGAAAGTTGTGTTAACAAATGTTCAGTCTAAGGGAGTTTCAAGGATGACTGAAACATTAATGAAGGAGATGAACGACAGATTTGAAAACCTGGAAAATGATGATGCTTATACAATTTCAACCTTTTTAGATCCTAGGTACAAAACAAAATTTTTTAAACCACTTGTTTCTCAGAATGTTAAAATCAAATTAAGGATGCTTATGCGATGAGATGATAGAAACAGATAAAATAACGCCTTTCAAGGAAAAGCAAAAGCTCTCAGATACAAAAGAAACAAAATCTGTTAGCTTAAGCATTGCTAAATCAATGAAAGATCTTCTAGCTTCCAGCAGCGATGAAGAATCACAGTCAGAAGTGTCAAAGGATACAATATCGATTATTGAAAATTATCTGAAACTCCCACGTTTGGAGGCAGATAAATACCAACTGGTTTGGTGGAGAGATAATTGCAAAAGTTTTCCTTTTCTTGCTGAGCTGGCAAGGACTTATTTAGCATGTCCTTCAACTAGTGTTGCTAGTGAGAGTCTTTTCAGTTGGAGCAAGCCTCATTTACGACAAAAGCGAACCAAACTTTTACCCGAAAGAGCCCAAAAGCTTTATTTCTAAAAAATAACTTACCAATTATTAACTTCAAATGGAATATGTGAAACTGTAAGTGTGAAGGTAATACTGAATTACTGGCTATATATATATATATTATATATATATAATATATATATATATATATATATATATATATATATATATATATATATATATATATATATATATAACCTTTTTCAAAATGGGTTAAGGTTGGGGAAAGAGGTTGGTGGGGTGTTCAAGAGTTGTGTTTCGATTTATAAATAAATCACCACCAGCTGAAATTTTAATAGGAGAAATGGGTGAATGACTTGACGAGCTTTTTCTATCTTCTTGAAGTAGGAATGCTTTCTAATTTATCGTTTATATTATTGTAAGATAATATTGATTTAATTCTTATTCCCTCCAATTATTTATTTCCATATTATAATATGATTCAGTTTATCTTTATATTTACTTAAATTTCATTTCTTCCTCTAATCTCGCATTTATAGAAAGGTTATACGAAAGAGCCACGTTTAAGATTCCTCCGCGCGCCATCTTAAGTTTCTCAAGCAAATCTCCACTTATTTTTTCTATCTTCCAACGCTAATAACTTTTTATAAAATGCATTTGGTTCATTTTTTTTATTATTTTCGTAACCAGGAGATAAAATCCTTTATAAATATATATAAATTGCTATATTTCAGATATATATATATATATATATATAACTCACGTGCTTGATTTGATTCATTTAACAGACATTTAATATCAATTTTCTCGAGTTTAAATTCACTTATCATTTTCTAATTAGGTTTGTTAGATTCCTCGATCATTCAAGATGTAGGGCTCCTACAATAAAATTATATTACACCTTATTATTAATTAAGAATTCAGTCGCAATCAAAATTGTTCTGCAATCTCATATTTTCGTCAAATTACAATCAAATGGGCTCAAACTTGTACAGTAGAATCCTTATATAGCAAGGAATAAATTGATATCCATATAAATTCTCTATCTTAATTAATAAAATGATAAAGAACGTTGCAATAATCTAAAGTTCAACTCTTACTATTGGACGGAAAGAAAGCGCGGTAAGAAAATTCTAGAATTCGAAATAGCCAGTCACCTGGTAACAGACGAAATCATTAAGATTAAACTTCCAGTTATGAATTAGCAATTAATCTTTATATATTTCAATTCACTTAATGTTTGTGATATTCTTGCAGTAAATATCGATTAATGAAAGATCAATTTAAATATCTCACAAGGAACTACTTTACGAACAAAATACAGATACCCGCTTACATTGCCCAAGGAGGCAGTTTTAGAAGTGAACTCGTTGACGGAGGTTGTGTACATATAGTGCTTCTAATATTTTCTTATTTTGTATTAAATTTAATAATAACTTAATTATCGATTCAATTAAAATTGGGAATATTAGTGTAAAGATCGGTGATTCAATTAAATATTCTCAGAATTAATATTTCCTTCAATTGACGTAGATCGTTATTGCATAATTTTCGTCAAGCATATTATTTATAAACTCATGTTCGGTACAACTCGTAAGTAGTTTATCATACAAGGTTTGTAAGTATAGCGGTTATACTTTCCGTCATCTCCAGTTTGGTCTACTATCTGTAAGTGTGTTCCATTACAACTGGAAACAATAATAACCTTTATTATTGCTTCCATCACTGTACTTAGTTTAAATCATTGTCGTATCATTTGTATCGTGACTGGTTTACACACATTAGTATTATTGTTACATACATTCTACTACTAAATGAAAACAACCTTACAATTTACTTGTCTCACTTTAATTCAAGTGAATTTAACAGACATCTACGATTCTTATTTCAATTTCCACCTAGTCTCTTCTCAATCATCCTTCCTGACTTTCAGGTGTTGTTTTAGTTAAACCTGGTGTCTATTTTGGAGTTCAAGATTGATAAGTGACCGGTTGCAGTGTTGAGAAATGTTGTAATCGATTATTTATTGAACTTTAATGAAAACTTGGACAACATCCCTGGTTTAAACAAAGCAGGCAAGGTGGATTTCTTTACAAATACAACCTATTACACAACCATAATAATCGGGTAAACAACCCGGAACACCCCCCTCCGTATACAACTGCATTTTTTATTTGGTTTTCCAAACCAACTGTTGAGTAACATTTGCAGTTTGTTGCGTTAAAAAACAGTTGTTTGGAAAAGAGTGATTTTACCAGTTTTGTTCGACAAATTAAAACTGTCGTCAGAATCGGAAAAAACATCTTGGCGCTCAGCGTGCATTTAAAAACCGTCGTTTAGTGCCATTTTCTGGCACCTAACGTTTAACCCTTTAATCTATTACAGTTTAATCACAGCAACAACATTGCTGTTACTTTAATTTTGATTTGGGAATTATCCCAAACCAATAGTATTGCTGTTCTTTTAAATTTGTTTTAGGAATTATCCAACAGCAACATTAAAAATTTACTCTATCTTCTAAACCAAAATTCCTTTTTTTGTAGTCGCATTCTCCATTATTATTTTTTTTTTTCATTTGTTATCTCTTAAGCGAAGAAATTCCCCTTTTTATTTGAAAATATTCTTTAATCTACTGTAATTTATTTTTGCAAATATTTTATATTGCTTTTAATTTGCTATATTTTTATTTGCAAATCTGGATCTTATTCCACCTTTTCATTCGCAGTAAGCTTTTAAAAAAAACAAATTTTTTTTTTTTTTTTTCTCAGCTAAACATTCTGCTTTAAAACTTTCAATTTAAAGCGACATTTTCAATATATTTTTCTTTTTTTAAAGCGACATTTTCAATATATTTTTCTTTTTTTTAAGCGACATTTGTCAATATATTCTTTTTTTTAAAGCAAATTTTTCAATATATCCTTTTTTTTAAGCTACATTTTTCAATATATTTTCTTTTTTTTAAGCGACAAAAAATTTTTTTTTTTCTCAGCTAAACATTCTGCCTTTAAAACTTTCAATTTAAAGCGACATTTTCAATATATTTTTCTTTTTTTTTAAGCGACATTTGTCAATATATTCCTTTTTTTAAAGCAAATTTTTCAATATATCCTTTTTTTTAAAGCGACATTTTCAATATATTTTCTTTTTTTTAAGCGACATTTGTCAATATATTCTTTTTTTTAAAGCAAATTTTTCAATATATCCTTTTTTTTAAGCGACATTTTCAATATATTTTTCTTTTTTTTAAGCGACATTTGTCAATATATTCTTTTTTTTAAAGCAAATTTTTCAATATATCCTTTTTTTTTAAGCTACATTTTCAATATATTTTCTTTTTTTTAAGCGACAAAAAATTTTTTTTTTTTTTTTTCTCAGCTAAACATTCTGCTTTAAAACTTTCAATTTAAAGCGACATTTTCAATATATTTTTCTTTTTTTTAAGCGACATTTGTCAATATATTCCTTTTTTTAAAGCAAATTTTTCAATATATTCTTTTTTTTAAGCGACATTTTCAATATATTTTCTTTTTTTTAAGCGACATTTGTCATTATTCTTTTTTTAAAGCAAATTTTTCAATATATCCTTTTTTTTAAGCGACATTTTCAATATATTTTCTTTTTTTTAAGCGACATTTGTCAATATATTCCTTTTTTTAAAGCAAATTTTTCAATATATCCTTTTTTTAAAGCGACATTTTCAATATATTTTTCTTTTTTTTAAGCGACATTTGTCAATATATTCTTTTTTTTAAAGCAAATTTTTCAATATATCCCTTTTTTTAAGCTACATTTTTCAATATATTTTTTTTTTTTTAAGCGACAAAATTTTTTTTTTTTCTGCAGCTAAACATTCTGCTTTAAAACTTTCAATTTAAAGCGACATTTTCAATATATTTTTCTTTTTTTAAGCGACATTTGTCAATATATTCTTTTTTTTTAAAGCAAATTTTTCAATATATCTTTTTTTTTAAGCGACATTTTTCAATATATTTTCCTTTTTTTAAGCGACAAAATTTTTTTTTTTTTCTGCTAAACATTCTGCTTTAAACTTTCAATTTAAAGCGACATTTTCAATATATTTTTTTATCTATTAAGCGACGAAATTTCCCTTTTTATTTGAAAATATTCTCTAATCTGTTGTATTTTATTTTTGCAAATATTTTATACTCCTTTTACTTTGCTGTATTTTTTTATTTTT
>SEYY01005642.1:12500-22379 GCA_009176605.1 Armadillidium nasatum
AGAAACTTAAAATTTAAAATTAATGGAAGAAAGAGTTAAATTCGATTAAGATAAAATTTTTATTTTTTATCAAATTGAAATTTTGCAAACCCTCAAACAAATGAATAAAAAGTTAGAATTTTGAGTTTTTTATCCATTTGATAGATATTTATACCCCCTTGAAATTTACATATTTACAGAGCATTAGTCACTGATTACGAAAATAATTTTTTTCCTGTGTGTGTCATTAATTTCAAATGAATTTAATGTAAAATTTGTATATTAACATCTTCAATCAGTTCGCAAATCATTTGGATGACGACGAAATTTTTACTGGCTATTCACAATATGATGGAGTCAATTACAAATGTCCAACGTCAGCATGTACGAAATTGTGTCCTTCTTTGAAGATTGGCTCATTTCCAACTTTGGACATCAAGGTCGCCTGACTGATCTAACCCCTCCGGATTTCTTCCAATGGGGCATGCTGAAAGGGAAAGTGTACCACAACCAGCCACCCACTCTAATGGAACTGAAAGACATATTTGGCTGAAAATTCTTGCTGTGATTCCCAATATGTTGATGGCAACCTTCCGTAGAGTGTGCAGGCATGCCTAGATACTAATAGCCATCATTTCAAACACATGTTGTGATATCAGTACGATTTTCACACACCAAGGTTCGTTCGAGGCAAATTTTATTAACTTATGACCACTACTTTAATATCTAGAAGCGCATATCTGAGGCCGAGAGTGAGGGAGACACCCTGTATTATTCTATATATTAAAATTACATTTATTTATACATTTAAATAAAGGAGAAAAGACAATATAAGAATTCCTTATTACAAAATTGTTAAATTTTTAAAATATACTTTTTTCCATCGTCATCGTCAAAAAATTCTTGATCATCCCATCACTATTTTATCCATATCCTCAGGACTTACATACTCTAAAGAGCTTAGTATTTGCACTAGTTTATGACATTCCTCAATAATATATATATATATATATATATATATATATATATATATATATATATATATATATATATATATATATATATATATATATATATATATATATTATATATATATATATATATATATTATTATTTTATGTATTTTATTTTTTTTTTTTATGTGTGTGTGTGTGTTGTGTATGTGTATGTGTATGTGTATATGTGTGTGTGTGTGTGTGTGTGTGTGTGTGTGTGTGTGTGTGTGCGTGCGTGCGTGCGTGCGTGAGAGAGAGATTTAAACAAGTGAAAAGGGTTTTTAAATAATAATGTTTTGGTAAAGTTACCCAATTTTCTGTGAGACTTTTTCTTTGATTTTTAACCCATATCTACTGTAATATCTATCAGTTTTTATGAAATTTTGCCTTTTTTTTTAATCAAATATAATTAAATAAAAATAATGTATTTTATAAAAAATAGTGACTGTAAAAGATGTAAAAAATTAAAATTTATCAGAATAAATAGAAGTCTAGATAAAAATAAATACCAAACTTGTAAATTTAAGTTGAAATGTCTTGATTTTCTTAAATTGGGGTAATTTATTTTTCAGGTACGCAACTTCTCGCGGTTTTTCGTATAATTTTTTATTTCTTTTTTTACTTGAAGATATTTGGCAGTAACCAATTAAGATAACTAAAAAATATGTTGTAAAAACTGAATTTGGTGACAATTTTATAGTTCATTAAATAAAGATTGAAACTTCTGATTTTGATGAATTTTAATGTGTAATATTGAATAATGTGGAAAATAATGTTTTTGTATAAAATATACCCATTTTTTATATATTGATTCAATTATTTTGTAAAAAAAAAAAATTTAAAATCCGGTTTGTTGTAAAATTGTTACATTCAACTAACTAGCTCTATATAGGAATAAAAAGTAGAAAATTGTTCTGAGAGTTATTCAGACCTTCCCATTACCAACGAGATAAAACTAGAGAGAGAGTTTAGGAGGTGTTGATAAACTATATATGAGAAATAGTACACTACTCTTTTAGCCGAGCTGACAGAGGAGACTCTACTTAACCTCCTGCTAAAGACGCTGCCATCCTCCTGAAAAAGACGAGGCCGACATTCTGAAGAAGAGCGGTCTGTCCTACTAAGAAGAAGTAGCAGCTGTTCCCCTGGTCGAGGTAGAAGTTCCCTCAGCTTCTACAGCTGACAAGACTGAATAATTTTGCTACCCAACATTGAGATAAGTCCTCTCGATCCCTAGAGTCAAGTAGACACGACAGTTCCACAACCTAGCTGCCTCGCATTCACAATCTATCTGATATACCACCTGGCTCAAAGAACTGTGAAAGAGTCGGTAGCTTGATACTCTCATTGTCCTAGGCTAAATGACTCTCGACCGCAGTTAGGGCATGTGTGAGAGTTGGTAGTTCGACGCTTCTATGTTCTACCTATACGACGTCAATCACAGTGAACCGACCAAAAGGCACGGACGAGTCCGAAGAGAAGTGGTAGCAACCACACGCCTACAAGCAGAAGACCTGATTCCGGCGAGAGACTAAGAACACCCAGTCTCCGTTGGCTCCTCACCTCCCACAATAGGGCGTCCTGGTAGAACCAGACCCCTAAACATCACACATATATATTTATATATATATATATATATATATATATATATATATATATATATATATATATATATATATATATATATATATATATATATATATATATATATATATATATATGTGTGAGTGTGTGTGTGTGTGTGTGTCTGCGCGTTTGTGCGGTTGATTATATGCATATTTAAATGGTATTATCGGTTTGGCATAAACTGAATTTTCAAATTTGCAAAATAAAGAATATTCATTAGCATTAATCAAGAAAACTTAAATAATGTAAACATTTACTTTTTTGCTAAAACTATTCTAAATAAAATTTAAAGTTTTAAATCATAAGGATATTATTAACGAAAACTTTATGAAGCGACAAGATTCTAAACACAAAAAGTCACGATGTAATCAGGCTTTTACCTCTCTTCAATCAGCAAAAAGTTTAAAAAACTGAAAGAAACAGACTAGAGTAAATATTGAGCTTGGAAATTGTGAGTAGTTTTTCCCTCCTAAAAATTCGTCCGGCAAATATTTACTCTCTGATTTTTAGTATATATATACTTATAGAGAGAATGAGGGGAAAAAGAAGGACTGAGGAAAGCACTTAATGGATTGAGAGTGATTCTTCCCTCTTATTGGCGAACCAGTTGGCAAAAACTTTTGACTCAGCGAAAAATCTGTCAGGAGATCGAAGATTGAAAAAGTTGTTGAAGGGGATGAATTAGATTTGTCATTTTTCGTGGAAGAAGCTAAAACAAATAAGAAAAAGAGAAATAAAACTAAAGATAAATAGTAAAAAGAAATATACTTCTTCTAATCAAATTTATTACTGAGACAATTAAATATATATATAAAGAAAAATGTATTTTGAACAATTAAAGATTTAATTAAGAATAAAAAGAAATATTTATAATCCCGTTAACGAATCAACATTTCAGTGTTCATCCTGTCAGAAAGAAAGAGACGGAAGAGACTTTCAGACTTTTTTTTACTATTTTGGGAGAGGTATTTTGTTAGGTTTGGGTAACGTTTGATCTGGGTAAAGAATGGTCATTTGTTAATTTAAAAGAGTTCCCCTTTTTCTATAAAATGACTATAGTTTCAATATATCCCCTATATATATATATATATATATATATATATATATATATATATATATATATATATATATATATATATATATATATATATATATATATATATATATTATATTATATATATACACACACTTACAATTATCACCACCACTAAAAGAATAAAAAGCCCTACAAATCTCACCTAATGCCAATTTCGTAGATGATGAGCTCAGACGTGGGCTTTAAAGTATTTGAGACTAAATTCGGCAGGAAATACTGAAGATGGAATAAATTCCACAAAACAGAGGTGGCTGAAAAGGAAGAGGCACCACAACGGACAAGAATGAAGTTGCCTAAGTCCACACAAAATTCATGTGCAGACAATACACCTCTTATGCTACGAGGATGCTGTAAAAGTGGAGGTATCGAGTTGTCCATTCCCTCGAGGATTTGCCTCTGTAGTACCTATAGAAACGAGACAAGGCACCAACAACACGTCGCAAAGATAAAAGATAAATTCAATTGGAAAGAGCAGAATAGTTTATAAGTCTTTTAGCCTTTGACTCAAGCCTATCCAAAAGACCTGTGAAACCTTAACCACTCCACATTGGCGAGCAGTACTCCATACAAGGGCGGATGAGGCCCTTGTATAACTTGGAGTAACTGCTAAGGAAAAAAAATTCTCGAGTCTGAAACAGAACTTCCAGCTTCTTTGAGGCCACCTAAGAAACAGTTGTGATGTGAGGTTTTGAAGAAAATTTTCTGTTCATGTGAAGGACAGACCCCAAGGATGTTTATATTGTCAACATAATTGATGGGAGAACCATCGAAAGAAATTGAAAAGTTAGGTTTCTTTGAGAGGGAATTTTCTAGAAGTTGAGTTTTTAAAGAGTTCAATTTCACCAGGTTGAGACGACTTCCTCAGGAAATTCTATCCAAATCATCATGAATGTAAATGGAAAGATTAAGAAGAGAGGCAGCTCCAGATGCAAAGGAAGGAGCAAATTTGAAATGAGTAGAAGAGTGAAGAGTAGAGTTATCGGAATATGAATGGATATAGTTAAATAAACAGCTTAGTAGATCACTAATAAAAAGAAGGAATAGAGTAGGAGACAAGACAGAATCCTGAGGAACACCACTATTGACGGGAAAGGAGGAGAAAGTCGCCTTATCAACAATACCCAAAATGAAACTATTTGAAAGAAAGTTAAACATAGGTAAGCAAAGAGAAGGAGAATACCAAAGGAGGGGAGCTTGTAAAACAGTGACGTATGCCATATCAGGTCAAATATATTAGATATGTCAAGCGCTATCACACAAGACTCCTCATGGTCCCTAAGGGCAAAAGACCATAAATCTGTCATATAGGAAAGTATATTACAAGTAGACATCGAGCGCCGAAACTTATCATGATAATCAGAATGAAGGTAATGGAATTCTAGACGATCAAAATTGGAGTTGAGAAGGGTTTTAAAGATCTTAGATAGAATACAAGGGAGAGCTATAGGGCGATAATTAGAAGAATCTGAGAGGCTGCCTTTTTTCAGAATGGGTTGGACAAATGCGCCCCCGCCTCCAAGACTGAGGGAAAATAAGGCATAGAGAGAAAAGGGAAGGAACCAGTTCAGAAGCAAACTCTCTCAAAACTCGGGAAGGAATGTCATCCGGAACTCTTGCCTTCTTAACATTTATAGATTTCATAAGCCCAAGCACCTGATCAAATGTAATCTCAGGTAGAGGCATGAGAATCTGAGAGAAGAAGAAGTAGGAGGAGGGTAGCCGAAGTCGTCCAAGGTTGAATTAGAGAACATTAGACATTTTCGATTGGAGTATTAGCAATAGAACCATCAGAGCGAATAAGAGGGGGAAAGGAAGATTTACAGATACTGTTAGAGATATTTTTGGCAAGGAGCCAGAAGGATTTATTAGCACGTTAAACTTAGGTGATCGGCGCACTTACGTCGAAGAAAATCTTTGCAATGATTCCGACCTGAACGAAAATTAGTGAGAATGAAAGGAGAACGAGAATTTTTCCACTCCCGATACGTGATGTCTCTGTAGCACTATTGAAACATGGATTTTGAGGAGAGAAAGATTTAGAAGAAGGAATAAACCTGCTTATACCATCAACAATTACAGCCCCCATCATATTCCTACGCGTTCTCAGAGAAAAAGCTGTCACTCCAGGGATAGCTCTCGTAGAAGCAACTCAAGGACATCCAGTCAGCCTGATCAAAGTATCAGAAGATACGCTTAGTACAGGATGGAGCAGTTGGAAAGAAAATTAAGAGAAATAAGGTTGTCGTTAGAGTATTCATTATATATAATATATATATATATATATATATATATATATATATATATATATATATATATATATATATATATATATATATATATATATATATATATATGCTGGCAGCTAACTATTTAATGACTCAATAAATTAAACAATCGAAAATTTAGTGTAGAAGTAAATGGATCTGCTTGACCAAATTGAAAACTATTAGGAAAATAAATTGCCGTTTACGACTATAGAAGGTTAATCACCGAATATACCAATAAATATAAATATATATATATATATATATATATATATTATATATATATATATATATATATATATATATATATATATATATATATATATATATATATATATATATATATATATATATATATATATATAATATATATATATATTGGTTTAAGTGGAGTTTTGTCACGATTTCAATGGAGGTTCTTTAAATTTAAGGAAACTCATCAGAAAGTAAGGAGATAAAATCATCACTTTTGAAAAATTTTCTCATTCGCTTTCCTCACCAAATCTCTGTTGATTACAGGCCACATACCCCTTGCCTCGTCATGCATATTAGTAAGTCATTTATTGAACTCTCACCATATCATCACTCATTACTTTTTCATCATAAATTTCAGTGAGTTTCAGAAATTTTGTTTTTGAAGAGATAATTACCGATTGTATTTCGCAACTGGCAGGGTCTTGAAAATACTTGAAGTCTTTAAACTATAAAAACCAACTGAAAACTCAATCTACCTTATCAGCAATGGCGCAGTGAAAAGCTATTGAATTAAGGAAAGAATTGAGCATTCTCGTTGCAGCGAAATAGTACGTACATCACGAACGCACCTAGCATATATATTATATATATATATATATATATATATATATATATATATATATATATATATATATATATATATATATATATATATATATATCCATGGAAGACATCTTATTGTTACTGAAAATGAGATCCATGAATATTTGCACTATTAAAAAAAGTAATAATTTACGGAAGGAGAAAATAATGAAATCGATTAGTTTGATTTATGAAATAAAATGAGACTGTTTATTAATTCGAAAGTAGCGTATCAAATTACTGTACACTAATTAAGAAGAATAAGTGTTTAAACAAACAGAAATTTAGACTCTGAAGAGACAGAAGACCTCCTAATGAAGATGATAAAAGTTTAGTACAAAAGAAATTATTAAAAGAACTCCAAAGAGTCTTATAAAGAAAATCATCATTAAAAGGGAGTCTTATTCACGAAAAGACATAATACTGTAGAAGAACATTGAAATAATTCAAAAGAATATTCTAATAATAGGGATGGAAGAATTCTAAGAAGAGATATTTAAAAAAATAATGAAAGATTTAAAAGTTAAAAAACTATAGAGTATAGCTGAAGAATATATATAAAAAAAAAGTAAGACAATGATTATTTTATAGATGGATTAAAATAGAAGTATAAAGATTCCTTGTGAAGATTACACAGAAAACTCTGAGTAATCCTGAAAAAGAATGTATAGGATACAGAGAAATAAAAGAAATAATTTAAAGGTTTTGTAATTAGTAAAGAACTATAACAACTATACATAATTTTGATAATATAGAATTCCGGGACTGACACGATTATATTTATACCCCATTACGTTTCCTGACAATATATATATATATATATATATATATATATATATATATATTATATATAATATATATATATATATATATATATATATATATATATATATATATATATATATATATATATATACTAAAACGAGAAAAATAGCAATCAGCTTCCCATCATCTTCAATCTGATCAAACAATGTTTTCACTTAAACCTAAAAATATCTGAACGCAAAAAACTTGGTCCTTTTAAGCTCTTCTCTCATTACATAAAAATATAATAGAAAAAGGTTTTGTTCGATTTCGAAGGAGAAAAAATTTAATGTTTTTCTTTACTGTTAGTTTTGATGGACTTATAAAAGAATTTTAAAGGGATTTTCAACGAAATAGAAAAGTTTGTCTGAAAATCTCTTAGATAGGAATGTAACTAATATATATATATATATATATATATATATATATATATATATATATATATATATATATATATTATATATATATATATATATATTATATATATTATAAGAGGAGCCGCTCTAATTCTTCTAACAATCGTCCTTTAGTTCTTACTTGTGTTCTGTCTAAGGTCTTTGAAATACTTCTCAACTCTCATTTTGTAGATCTGGAATCCCATTCCCATCTTTCTGATCATCAGTATGGCTTTCGACATTCGAGGTCTACTGGTGATATACTTTCCTATCTCACAGATTTATGGTCTGCCATTAGGGACCATAGGGAGACTTGTGTGATGGCGCTTGATAAATCTAAGGCATGGTATAACATGTTTCACTGCTTTCCAAGTTCTCCTCCTTTGGGTTTCCTCCTTCTCCTTGCTTACTTATGTTCTAATCGCTCCATTTCGACTGTTGCTGATGGGGAAATTTCTTCTTCATTTCCTGTCAAAAATCGTGTTCCTCAGGGATCTGTCTTGTCTCCTACTCCATTCCTACTTTCCATTAATGAAATTCTCAGTGCTCATTTAACCCTAATCCGTTCATATGCCGATGACTCAACCCTCCATTCTTCTACTTATTTCAAACCTGCTCCCTCTTTTGCATCTAAAGTTGCCTCTCGTCTTCATCTTTCTGATTAAATTCTTTATGATCTGAATAGAATTTCAAAGAGGTGTCGTCTCAAAAATTAAACACTTTAAAAACTCAACTTCTTGAATTCAAAGATACCTTCATATAAACAAAAAACTGTCTTGGAAACCTAACATCACAATGGTTACTAGGAGAAAACGTTTCTAGTTCCACTAAAAGAGTTAAAACCCCTTCCTGATAGTTAATATCAGAAAAAGACACTGATTAATATTTAAGACACCGAGCAGAAAATAAAAACTTACGGTTAACTAATTACCTATCTACCTCTACAGTCCTTCGAACTGGGTTCGAACCAGTAACCTTTGGACAACGGGAAACTATTTTCCCACTATTGTCCACTGCTCTACCAATTGAGCTACCGAAGGACCTAATAACTATATGTTTTTTATTACATTTAACTAACATATTTCATTAATCTGATAAATTTCTAAAAATTTTAAAACTCTTAAAATTTGGATGTACGCATTAGTTCAACCTATTCCGAATTGAGGTAGCCACTCTGATCCTCCAACTATCTCCATTTAGCTCTCACTTCCATTCTGTCTATGATCTTTCAAACCCTTCACCACTCTCATTTCTTATATCATCTCGAATCCCATTCCCTTTCTGATCATCAGTATGGTTTTCAACAATCGAGGTTTACTAGTGATATATTTTAATATCTCTCAGATTTATAGTCTTCTTGTATGGTGGCGCTTTATATATTGAAGGAATTTTACAAGGAATGGCATGCGTCACTGATTTTTAAGCTCCCCTCCTTTGGGTTTCCTCTTTCTCTTTGATTACTTATGTCTAGATTTCTTTCTAATCGCTCCATTTCGACTGTTGCTGATGGGGAAATTTCTTCTTCATTTCCTGTCAAAAATCGTGTTCCTCAGGGATCTGTCTTGTCTCCTACTCCATTCCTACTTTCCATTAATGAAATTCTCAGTGCTCATTTAACCTAATCCGTTCATATGCCGATGACTCAACCCTCCATTCTTCTACTTATTTCAAACCTGCTCCCTCTTTTGCATCTAAAGTTGCCTCTCGTCTTCATCTTTCTGATTAAATTCTTTATGATCTGAATAGAATTTCAAAGAGGTGTCGTCTCAACTCTTAAAATTAAACACTTTAAAAACTCAACTTCTTGAATTCAAAGATACCTTCATATAAACAAAAAACTGTCTTGGAAACCTAACATCACAATGGTTACTAGGAGAAAACGT
>SEYY01005643.1:5000-25000 GCA_009176605.1 Armadillidium nasatum
CTAGCATATTCTTTAGTAAATTCTTATACATTTGCTCATTCTTTAGTAAATTGTGTCGCCTATTTTTACATCCCTAAAAACTCAGTTACTGTAATTTGTATTTTTAATGATAAAAGATTTTTAAAACCTTTTGTTATTAATATTATATTAAGGAAATATTAAATATGTAGATTCTATATTAATTTATGCTTTTTTTCCATTCTGTGCTAATGCAATGTAGAGTTTACATCCCTATTTCTCAAAATGCATCCATGCTGGTAAACACCGTCTTTAGAAATCATCTGTTTCTCCAAAATATTTTATTTCTCGACCATTATAATTCATTTTATTTATCCATAAGTTTTTGAATATTTTTATATAATTTAGGTATAAATGAAAATTTTCCCTTCATTGTAATTGGAGCGGTTGTTGAAAGAAAAAAGCTTTAGGAAAAATTCTTTTAATGTGAGAATTATTAACCTGAGATGAAATACAGATTCTGTGGCTAAAAACTTCTTTTTTTTTTAATGCTACTCTCTGTTGCATATATTTTTTTTCCTGTCTTTTTTTAATGCTACTGTCTGTTGCATATATTTTTTTTCCTGTCTTTGTAAAGTGATTTATTTATCATTTATCACACTGTCTGGAAATAATGATAATAATAATAAAATAATGAGAATAATAATAATAATAATCTTTAATCTTTATTAATAAAAAAATAATAATAAAATAAATAATAATAATAATAATAATAATAATAATATAATAATAATAATAATAATAATAATAATAATAAATAATAATATTATTAGTTACAGAAGTTATACAGACAATTATATAATAATAGTGAAATAATAATAATAATAATAATAATAATAATAATAATAATAATAATAATAATAATAATAATAATAATAATATAATAATAATAATAATAATAATAATAATAATAATAATAATAATAATAATAATAATAATAATAATAATAATAATAATAATAAAATAATATATCAAATAACTGTAATAAAAAAAAAAAAAGGTTATTCATACATTTATTCCATAGAATCTCTATTTCTTCATATATGATTGATACTGAGAAAATACAAGTCATATTAATGCAAATAATTGAAATGTCGCTTTTCCAATTACAGATGAATCCGATGAACACAAGAGGAAGGAGAAACGAGGGCCACTGATAAGCTCTTATTGGATGTTGAATGTGAAAGGAAGCGATTGCTCGCTACGTATTATATTGCAGCCTTTTCAAAGGGTTTCGGGGGGAAGTTGATATGGATGATTTTGTTATCAGAAATCATGGCAAGTCTTGGATTATATCAGTTCTCCTTGTAGGTGAGTACATTTTTAATATATATATATATATATATATATATATATATATATATATATATATATATATATATATATATATATATATATATATATATTATATATATATATATATATATATATATATATATATCTTTAACCTGATAAGGAAAATAGATTCTGTAGCTAAATACTTTTCTTTTTGAATGCTACTGTCTGTTTGCAGATATATATATATATAATATATATATATATATATATAATATATATATATATATATATATATATATATTATATATATATATATATATATATATATATATATATTAATATTTTTTTTTTTTTTTATTTTTTATTTTTAATTTTTTTTTTTATTTTTTTTATTAAATATATTTATTTTATATATATATAATTACAGAGATATTAATTAATTATTTTTTTCAATATTTTTTTTAAAAATTTTCCAATCATTCTAAGCTAGATTAAAAAATAGTGAATGATTTAACTTTCTTTGCTATAATCGTAATAATAATATTAATAATAATAGTAACAAAATCAGTCGTACTACTACTACTACTACTACTACTACTACTACTAATAATAATAATAATAATAATAAAATAATAATAATAAATAATAATAATAAAAAAAAATATTTTTTAAAATAATAATAATAATAATGATAATAAAAATTAAAATATTAATATTAAAAAAGTAATATAATGAAATATTATTATTAATTATAATAATTATAATAATAATAATAATAAATAATATATTAATAATATAATAATAATAATAATAATAATAATAATAATAATAATAATAATAATAATAATAATAATAATAATAATAAAAAAAATTATAAAAAGTAAAAATAATAATAATAACATCGATTAAATTAAAAATAAAAAATATTGATATTGTTATTAATAATAATAATAATAATAATAATAATAATAATAATAATAATAATAATAATTATAGTAATATTATTATTAAAAATAATAAAAATATTTTTACAATAATATAAAAGTAAAATAATAATAATAATAATAATAATAATAATAATAATAATAATAATAATAATAATAATAATAATAATAATAATAAAAAATAATAATAATAATAATAATAATAATAATAATAATAATAATAATAATAATAATAATAATAATAATAATCAGAACCTTACCACAGTTACTCTTAAAAGAGTAAATTAAAAAATATCTAACATTTCTAAAAAAAATGCATATTGTATTTACCCAGCAACAAACTTTCTTCTAAGAAAGTATTTCCTCAAAAAAAAATTTTCAATTTTCCTCAAAATAAAAAAAAAAAGGTTCCAAGAATTTTTGATTTGGTTAAAAAAAAAAAAAAAAAAAAAAAAAAGCAGAAAAAAAGGAATATTTTTGGTCTGAAAAGAGATTCAAGAAAATATAAAATAACTTAAAATTTTCCAAATATTTCCTTTATATATATATATATATATATATATATATATATATATATATATATATATATATATATATATATATATATATATATATATATATATATATATATATATATATATATATATATATATATATATATATTCTACCCTGATATACAAAGCTCAGTGGCCTATATTACACCTTCTAAGGAGAGAAAACATATTCGTTATATATATATATATATATATATATATATATATATATATATATATATATATATATATATATATATATATATATATATATATATATATATATATATATATATATATATATATATATATATATATATATATATATATATATATATATATATATATATATATATATATATATATATATATATATATATATATATATATATATATATATATATATATATATATATATATATATATATATATATATATATATATATATATATATATATATATATATATATATATATATATATATATATATATATATATATATATAGTGGGGGGAAGGAAACTTGAGGAGGTGGATGAATTCAAATACCTAGGGTAGAAGACTTGCGGAAGAGAGAGTGAGATAGAGGGCGGGGGTGAAAGGGATTGAAAGGTAATAATGGGTATGTTTGTAAGTTAATTGTCGCGGGAACCACCCCATGAAAGTGGGAAAGGTGATAATGAAAATAAATAAATATAAATATATATATATATATATATATATATATATATATATATATATTATATATATATATATATATATATATATATATATATATATATATATATATATATATATATATATATATATATATATATATATATATATATATATATATATATATATATATATATATATATATATATATATATATATATATATATATATTAGAGGCGGACCGGATCCGCATCCGCATCATTTTTCCAATATCCGCATCCGCGGATATCCGCAATTGGATATCCGCAACCGCATCCCCATCCGCGGATAGTAAAAAATTAGGATGCTTATGCGATGAGATGATAGAAACAGCTAAAATAACGCCTTTCAAGAAAAAGCAAAAGCTCTCAGATACAAAAGAAACAAAATCTGTTAGCTTAAGCATTGCTAAATCAATGAAAGATCTTCTAGCTTCCAGCAGCGATGAAGAATCACAGTCAGAAGTGTCAAAGGATACAATATCGATTATTGAAAATTATCTGAAACTCCCACGTTTGGAGGCAGATAAAGACCAACTGGTTTGGTGTAGAGATAATTGCAAAAGTTTCCCTTTTCTTGCTGAGCTGGCAAGGACTTATTTAGCATGTCCTTCAACTAGTGTTGCTAGTGAGCGTCTTTTCAGTGGAGCAGGCCTCATTTACGACGAAAAGCGAACCAAACTTTCACCTGAAAGAGCCCAAAAGCTTTTATTTCTAAAAAATAACTTACCAATTATTAACTTCAAATGGAATATGTGAAACTGTGAAGTGTGAAGGTAATACTGAATTACTGGCTATATATATATATATATATATATATATATATATATATATATATATATATATATATATATATATATATATATATATATATATATATATATATATATATATATATATATATATATATATATATATATATATAACCTTTTTTCAAATGGGTGGAGGTTGGGGAAAGAGGTTGGTGGGGTGTTCAAGAGTTGGGTCCCCGTCCCACACCTAGGTAACATAGATTCTGGATATTATATTTAAAATTCCAAGAATCTATGGCAAAAACTCTTAAAAAATTAAACTATCCGCATCCGCATCCGCATCTGCATCTGCGGATATCCGCAATTGAATATCCGCAACCGCATCCGCATCCGCGGATAGTAAAAAATTACTATCCGGTCCACCTCTAATATATATATATATATATATATATATATATATATATATATATATATATATATATATATATATATATATATATATATATATATATATATATATATATTAGTGATGGCATACGCATTCGCATGCTTATCAAAATTAACGTCCGCATTCCGCATCCGCATCCGCATCAGCACTTTTTGAAAATTTTAAAGTTTTAATCCCAACGGTTCCAGCCAATTTAAAATATCTTATCCCAGTTATGACACCGATTTACAGATCTAAGATTGTTGAACCAATTTAAAGATGTTTTACGCTGCAACAAAAATAGAATAGATCAATCTTCTAAACATAAATGTGACAAAGGACCAAAGAAAGAAAAAGATAATGTCCAATATATTTACAAAATATATAACGGTAGCATAGCTTACACATAAAGGCCGCTTTGGAGTTATTTTCGATAGATTCCGCAGGCTTTACAATAGGGAATCTGTTTGGAAATAAAACAGACAACCATTTATATGTGTTATCCAAAAAAAAAAAAAAACATACGTAAACCTTTAATATGTATTTACAAGTTCATTTCTATGATAAGCAACTAGAACTTAGGTCGTAAACCTTTAATAAGAATTTACTCATCTACTTTCTAATAAACAGCAGATGCTTTGGGAGACCAGAACTTCATCCTAAGACAAGCTATAAAGTTTGAAGGTTTCTCATCTTATGATCACGAAACATGTCCCATCTGATGATCAGTATTTCAGGCGGTCCCCTCGATAGTGAAATCGAAGGTTTATATATCCACTTTCTGGACTTTCAGCAAAGAAGATTAAAATACAATAAGAAAATAATATATGTTTCTGACTATATGATGAATAAAAACAAAATAAAATAGTGTATACACATTAAAACCATTTTCTAATAAGAAAGAATAACTTTGCAATAATATACAATTCCTCATTAACAAAATAGATAAAATATTTATAATACAATAAATAATAATCAAGCTAAATAAAAAATATTTCTCTAAACCAGCTAAATCCAACAATTAATAGAAAACCAAATAAAACAAGAATAATATAATGAAAAATATCATACGTCAGCCATTTTAAATTATCGTACAAAATTATAAAATAACTAATATAAGAATATATTGCATTAACTTGTTTATTTGATTCAAACTATTATATTAAATAAATTAAATGTGCAGCAGTTCTAATAGTAATTTCGCTGCCATTGCAATAGTAATTTTACCGTTAATAAACGATCTAAATTTTATATTAGATCGTTTACTTTATGGTAAAATTACTATTGCAAAGGCAGCGAAATACTATAGAACTGCTGCACATTAACATATATAATAAATCAAATAAACAAGTTAAAAAAAAAAACATATAACATAAAAAATATAAATATAAATTAATAATATTAAATAAATGAATTATTTAATAAAAGTTACTTCGATTAAATAATAATAAATATCATTAAATAATATAAAACAAAATATACTAATTGGCAACTTTACACACCAAAGAATTTATTGGAATCTTACGAAAAAAACACAACTCTATCTCTGTCTATCTCTCTCTCTCACGTTTAATTTAAAGTTTCGGCAATTTTATGTAAAATCTCTTTCCAATCAACAACATAATATAAAAGAAACAAAAGTATAATATATAATATATATATATATATATATATATATATATATATATATATATATATATATATATATATATATATATATATATATATATATATATATATATATATATATATATATATATATATATATATATATATATATATATATATATATATATATATATATATATATATATATATATATATATATATATATATATATATATATATATATATATATATATATATATATATATATATATATATTGGAAAAAGAATTAGGTCATTCAGATCATACTAATAAATCTAATAGTAATAATAATATTTAAAGCTCGATTTATTAAATACAAAATAAGAGACTGTATGTAAAAAGTGTTATGAGAGCAAATATAAAGTTTTAAAGAGAAATCTTTGTTCCAAAATCATGAAAGTGATGGAACAGTTTGACGACTATAAAGAGACTGGAAATAATTATGTCTGCGACTGCGAGCGTAGTTAAGACTTGAACTTGAAAGACTTGAACTCCGACTTTCAAGAATAGAACTAATTGTGTATTCACTGCAAGGAATAGACAACACTCTAAACATGGAAAGCATCTTAATAATATAAAAGAATCTGAAGGGAAATAAGAAACATATTCAGTAAAGAAAATAATTAAATTCTTTCATTGAAATATCTCGAGAAAATGAAACTCTAAATTAATGTAAACTGTAAAAGATTAGAGGGTTTTTTTTTTTTTTCGAAGTAACTGTATCAGAGTGGTAAATCAATAGGTGGGAAAAGGAATTTAAATTGTCTTTAGAAATAGAAAGTAAACTTTTTTTTTAATTATATTAGATAGAGAAAAGATCACAGGTCATGTTTCGAATCTAACTTCATAGCCTGAGCTATTTTTTATTATGTAAGGATACTTTTTCAAATGAAATGAATAATTAAAGGTGCAGTTCCTCGGAAGAATTAAATGGGTGAAGTGTCAGATATGTGTATTAATCAAAAGTAGAAAGAGAGTAAGATACAGAAAAGAAGAATAAAAATTATCACTTCAAAAGTTTTCGTTAATTAATCTGAAAATAGTACAGAGCTAAGGTTAAAAATAAAACGATTGATACCAATAGTTGAATAGAACTTAAACTCTTCAGCTATTCTCTATTCAACTCTTCAAATATGTTCATCACTGTAAAAGGATCACCAAAATGCCTAGGAGAAGAAAACCAAAGGTCTGATAGAAGGGAAAAATCACAAGTCGACCTTTTCTATCAAAAAACGTTCTGGCGACCTGAGATAAAATTATAAAAGATCTTTTCATTTCTACAGGTTTCCGATTAGGTGAAAAAAGTGGATAAAAGGTTAAGCTATACCAAAAATGAGAAAGGTAGACAGTTGATTTAATAGTCATAAGCAAAACAGTTTATTGATGTTTGATATATATTATATATATATTATATATATATATATATATATAATATATATATATATATATATATATATAATATATATATATATATATAATATATATTTTTTTTTTTTTTTTTTTTTTTTTTTTTTTTACAAAACGCCACCACTCACGGGCAGAGCCCTTTTCAAGGAGGGGCACACACACAAGGACAAACTCACAAAAACACACACACCTAACGCACAGCCCTCAGGTGGGCGCAGACGGAAGACTTGAAGAGTGGAAGATTAAATACAGTTGGAAAAATAGAAGATGGTAGAGAATTCCACAGAATAGAGGTGGCTGGAAAGAAGGAGGTACCACAACGGGCTAGCCTGGGATTCCCTAAGTCCACACAAAATTGGTGCGAAAGCAGGGCACCCCTCGTGCAACGAGGACGACGCAACGGTGGAGGAATGCGAGAGGCCAATTCCCTCGAGCACCTGCTATTGTAGTACCTGTAGAAAAGAGATAGCGCGCCAACGTCACGTCGCAGGGACAGAGGGTCAAGAGAGTTTGAAAGTAGGGGACAGTTTATTAATCTCATAGCTTTTGACTCAACCCTATCCAGAAGAGAGGAGGAGCCAGAGCCCCCCCAAATGTGAGAACAGTACTCCATACAAGGGCGAATAAGACCCTTATATATTTGGAGTAACTGCTCAGAAGAAAAAAATTCTCGCAACCTGAACAGAACTCCCAGCTTCTTAGAGGCAGCTTTAGCAACCATTGTGATATGTGGTTTCCAAGACAGTTTGTTGTTTATGTTTAGACCAAGAATGTTAATGTTATTTACAGGTGAGACGGAGAGCCATCGAAGAGGATAGGAAAGTTAGGAGGTGTTTTTGAGAGGGAGATGTAAAGAAGTTGAGTTTTTAAAGAGTTGAATTTCACAAGGTTGCTATGTCCCCACCGGGAAATTCCATCCAGATCGGCAAGAATAGAATCGGAAAGTTGAAGACGAGAAGCAAGTCTAGAAGCAAAAGAGGGAGCAGATTTGAAATGAGTAGAAGAATGTAGAGTTGAATCATCAGCATAAGAGTGAACAGAGTTAGAAGTACAGTGGAGAAGATCGTTAATGAAAAGTAGGAATAAGGTTGGAGATAAAACTGATCCCTGAGGAACACCACAGTTGACAGAAAAGGAGGAAGAGGTCGCTCCATCTACAACTGCCGAAATGGAACGATCTGAGAGAAAACTAGACAAGAGTAAGCAAAGAGAAGGAGGAAACCCAAAGGAAGGGAGCTTAGAGAGTAAGCGACGCATGCCATACCCGGTCAAAAGCCTTGGATATGTCAAGCGCCACCACACAAGACTCCCCGAAGTCCCTAAGGGCAGAAGACCATAGATCAGTAAGATAGGAAAGTATGTCACCAGTTGACCTCGAGCGACGAAAGCCATACTGGTGATCAGAGAGAAGAGAATGTGACTCCAAATGATCAAGGAAATGAGAGTTGAGGAGAGTTTCAAAAATTTTAGATAGAACACAAGTGAGAGCTATAGGTCGATAGTTAGAAGGGTCAGAACGGCTACCTTTTTTCGGGATCGGCTGAACCAACGCACGCTTCCAGCATAGAGGAAAAGTATTAGTATTAAGGCATTGAGAGTAGAGCTGAACGAGGACAGGGGCCAACTCGGAAGCACACTCCCTCAGAACACGAGGGGGAATGCCATCCGGGCAACTGGCCTTTCTGACGTTCATAGATTTCAGGATCCCACGCACCCGATCATGAGTAATTATAGGTAGAGACATGGGACACCTGAGAGGAGAAGGAGTAGGAGGAGGGATGCCAGAATCGAGCAGGGTGGAATTAGATGAAAAAAGGAGGCCGAAGAGATTAGCCTTTTCAGAATGAGTATTAGCTACAGAACCATCAGAGCGAATAAGAGGAGGAAAGGCAGATTTACAGAAGTTGTTAGAGATATTTTTGACAAGAGGCCAGAAATTTTTATCAGTAGGAGAGCCATGGAGGTCAGCGCACTTCCTTTTTATGAAAGTACGCTTAGTCCGTCGAAGAACATCCCTGCATCGATTCCGAGCTGAATGAAAATTAGCAAGAGTGATAGGAGAAGGAGAGTTTTTCCATTCACGATAAGCATTGTCTCTCTCCCGGAGGGCAAGAGAACAGTTGCCATCGAACCATGGATTTTGAGGAGAAAAAGATTTAGTTGAAGATGGAATGAATCTGCCCATCCCTTCAAGGATTACTGCCCCTACCTTTTCAGCAGAGACAGAAGCGTCCCCCGAGACAAAGCAAGATTCACTCCAATGATAGTTAGCAAAGAAGCTGCGCATTGCCCCCCAATTAGCCCGATTAAAGTGCCAGAAAGTACGTTTAGGGCATGGTGGAGCTGTTGGAGAGAAAGCATTATAACTAAGAGCGCTATAAGATTATGGTCAGAGTTACCAATAGGAGGGAAAATGGTGTATTTATAACTAGAAGGAGTAGTGGTGAAGCATAAATCAAGTGTATTCAAGAATTGGTTAGGACGATCTGGAATGTGTGTGGGTTCACTAATCAACTGCTCCAGATCGTTGAGAATGCTGAATGATTGGCCTCCCTCCCACCTGTATCAGTATGAGAGGAACCCAACCACTCAGTGTGGTGTACGTTGAAATCCCCTAAATAGAGGACCTCAGCATTTGTATGAGAAGAAGTGACAGTCTCGTGAGTAGTAGTAAGATATTAAAAAAACTGGAAAATCTGTTCCATTAGGGGAGCAGTAGCAGAAAACAAGATAATTGTAGTAGTAGGAAGACAGATTTTAAGCCATAAAACATCGAAATTAGGAGATTCTAGATTTACGAGACGTGTCACAGGAGTGTTAATGTTAATATAGGCACAGACTCCACCATTTAGACGGAAATTGTGAAAAAAGTTGTAGTTAGAGACATTAAGATTGCTAGAGAAAGAATCCCTGTCCAGCTGGGTCTCAGACAGAAGTAAAAGGTTAGGAAGAGAGGTAGTGAGGTAGTGTTCAACAGACGCGAGATTAGAACGAAGGCCACGAACGTTAGCAAGGGTAATAGAAAGCCCCCGTCTACGCCCAGCCCCACGAACACTCAAATAGGCATTCAAAAAAAAAAAAAAAAAAAACAAACACAAACAAACCTAAACGTGCACACACAAACACACACAAATCACGCAAGCACGCTCGTAACCATACACTTAAACACGCACCCACGCACGACCCACGCAAGCACACAATACATTAAACTAAAATAACTAATATTAACATCATTAAAACTATTAAATCAATATTAAAAATTTAAACCGTAATTAAAACAGATTATGAAAAAAATTTAAAAAAAAAAAAAAAAAAAAAAAAAAAAAAAGAAAATATATATATATATATATATTATATATATATATATATATATATATATAATATATATATATATATATATATATATATATATATATATATATATATATATATTATATAATATATATATATATATATATATATATATATATATATATATATATATATATATATATATATATATATATATATATATATATATATATCATATATATATACATATATATATATATAATATATATATATATATATATATATATATATATATATATATATATTATATATATATATATATATATATATTTTATTTTTTTTTTTTTTTTTTTTTTTTTAATATAGTATCATTTTAAAGTTACCCAAATATACAAAAAACGTTTTCTTTAAAAAAGAAAGTATTTTAAAGCGTTAACTAGTGAATTGTATTCATATTATTTTAAAATAAGAAAAAACAGTTAAAACTTTGTAAATAAATAAATACCAAAGTTTCTTTTTTGATAAAAGTAATTATAATAAATAAAAAAAAATATAAACTATTAATTAAAAAAATAAAACATATAAAATATAATGTAAATTGTAAAATATTACCATAAATTATTAATTCACTCTAGCCCTCTTTAAGACTTAATTTTCCCGCTAAAACCATTTTTTCGCTAAAACTTTGATTAAGGTAAAACCATTATAAGAAACTATTATTAAATGTAAAAATATATTTGTTTTATATCATATTGTACTATATTTTTAATAAAAAAATGTTTGTCATAATTTTAATTATAATGTATTTTTATGTGTAAAATTTAAATATATTATAAAATAATGTTTTCTACTTTAAATAAATAAAATTTTGTATACTATTTCAATGTAAATTTGTAACTTTAAAAATCATAACTTTGTAAGCTATTTTTGTTAAAAATAATAAAAATTAAAAAACACCCAGCCTCCTGATCTATCCCCCTTCGCTACAACAAAGTGTAGTGACCTCCTGGACCATACATTGGTCACAACAGAGATAATTAGGTCACATATATATATATATATATATATATATATATATATATATATATATATATATATATATATATATATATATATATATATATATATATATATATATATAATATTATATATATACAGCATAGTCCTACTGGGAAATTTAAAATTATAACCAAACGGGCAAAAGCGAAAACCTCAATAGCATTGGTTGCGTTTCATTGATTTTATTTTAGGAATTTAAATTTTATATATTTTGTACTTGTTATGTGGTCAAAAAGCGTAAAAAATACTTCTCTTTTTCTTCAATTCTCAGCTTCTTTCTTGAAAATTATTTTTTTTTGATTTACAGATTAAACACTTATTTGAAACTTTTATTAAGTTGAAACTGATATATATATATATATATATATATATATATATATATATATATATATATATATATATATATATATATATATATATATATATATATATATATATATATATATATATATATATATATATATATATATATATATATATATATAGTAGGAGGAAAACGTAGCGCCGTCCGAAGCTATGAAAGTACCCCCTCCCCATTCACTGGGCTTAACCACGTGGTGATAGGGTGGGCTAAGAAATTATGTTTCACTTCGTTGCCCTTCGGCTCGTTCCTTTTCGCGTTTCACCTTCTCAGAGGGTTTCTAATGTACCCTTGACTCACATTGGAGTGACTATGTTCTCACAACTTTCCCACTTCTTCCCTTCTTCATATGTCTCCTACAATTTTACAAGCGCCTTTTATCTATTCAAATAATTCAAAATAGCAAAATATAAAACTGCCACGGAGAAGCTTGGAACGGCGGCTTCCAAATATAGCCCCTCATCTACCCCTCTCACCATCACTACTCGAGGGTTGGTGGCCTCCGGTGATAGAGTAGGTGCCACCAAGATCTTGTTACCGACTTGCCTTGGTGCACGGTCTTCTTTTCTCATTAATTTCTGCAACATTCGCAGTTTTTGTCTAATTTTAACTTTGTCGAACACCACACTTTTCTTCTAGACCTCATATCTTGTTCATAACTGAAATTTAAATGTCTCTGTGATCTGTCAGCAAACCCTACTTTGTTTCCTCCTACTGTCTCTATCCTCAATTTTCAGCCAAATTAGGATGTTGCGCATATGTGAACAATGTGAACATGTTCTCGTGTCCCTAATTTGGAGGCTTCTGAATTCTCTACTTTATGCTTAAACTTTCTTGCAACTCTACAACTAAATTCATTTGTTCTGTCTACTTATTTAATAACTTTACAGACTATTCAAAATTCTTCGACTATCTTAACTCCAAAATAAAACACATTTTTTCTTCTTCTTCTTCTCCCAACATATTTGATATTTTCCTAACTTCTTATCCTTCTCCTTACACTGCTAAACTCTTTCCTCCTCTGGGTTCATCACCTTATCTCTGTGTCTTGTCCTGTCTCTTCACGTTCTTCGCAAGATCGGGCCCGTCTTCGGCAAGGAGACGTTTCTGGAATTTCGGTGTCAATAACTGGTCTGACTTACGGTTGTACTTTTCTGATTTCCCATGGAATGATTACTGTTTCTAAGGGGCGGATCCCTTGGGGTGTGCAGCGCATAACCGAAGTGATTCTCTCTGGCACAGAGGTGTACATTCTATATTCTTTCCTTTCTACTAAACCTAACAAACCTTTGCTTAACTCAGTTGTTTTCGTCCCATCAGCCTCAGGGATTCTTCCTTCAAGGATTACCCCCGTATTCAAACTCCGGAAATTCGTGCAACTTACATTTCATCAAGGAATCGTTCAATATCTATTCTCCGAAACTCCAAACATTCATTTTTCCTTTTAAAATGCAATAATCATTTTGGTTGTTTTTCCTCATGCTATTTCTGGCATTTTGCAAAAAAAAAAAAAATTGTTAACTCTAGCTTTGTGACTTCCTGTTTCCCCTCTTTAGTATCTTCTGACGATTCAACTGTCGTTTTGCCTTCCTCTAAAGCTGAACTCTTCGCTCAGACTTTTGCCTTTAATTCAACCTTAGACGATTCTGGAGCTGTTCCTACTCCTTCAACCCCCTCCAACTCATTTATGTCTAAAATTGTAATTTCTTCTAAAGATGTCATTTCTGCTCACTCTGAGCTTAACACTAAGAAGGCGTACGGTCCTGATGGTATTTCCGCTGTGGTTCTCAAAACTTGTGCTTCCGAGCGTGTACCTTTCATTGGTAACCTATTTCGTCTATATCTTTCTACTTCAGTCTTCCCTTCTTGCTGGACTCGTCTGCTCATTCAGCTTGTGCCGAAGAAGGGGGATCCCTCTCAACTCTCTAACTATCGTCCCATTTCTTTAACCTCCGTTCTTTCTAAAGTTTTTGAATCTATCCTTAACAGAAAGATTTGGAAACATCTCAATTCTTCTAATCTTATCTATTATCGCCAGTATGGCTTTCGTGAAAAACGCTCTACTGATGATTTTCTTTAGTCCTCTCTGACTCATGGTTCTCCGTTCTTCCGCATTTCGGTGATTCTTTTGCTGTTGCGCTTTTCATATTAAAAGCTTTCGATAGAGTCTGGCACAAAGCTTTGATTTCCAAACTTCTCTATTTCGAAATCTATCTTTCTATTTGTAGCCATCTCTCTGATTTCTTTTCTGGTCGTTCTATTGCAGTTATTGTTGACTGTCATCGTTCATCTTTTAAATCTACTAATAGTGGTTTTCTTCAAGAATCTGTCCTATCCCCAACAATTTTTCTGCTTTTCATCAATTACCTTCTATCTGTTACTTCATCTCCTATCCACTTCTATGCTAATGACTCCAACTTTCATTACTCTTTTTTAATTTGAAAGACACCTCTACCAACAGCAGTTAATAGACCCAAGGAGGGTAGCTTTGGAGGGACTGACTTCTGATCTATCTCGCATTTCAAATTGGGGCAGAGAAATATGGTTGTTTCCTATGCCACCTAAAGCAATTCCTCCATCTCTCTACTCGACATAATCTTTCTCACAACTAAGAAATCTTCTTCGAAAGCACACAGCTCAAACCTTCATCTTTCCTTAATATTTTTGCAGTTTCTTTTTGTCGTGATCTTTCTTGGAAAGATCTAAACAAGCTTCTAAGAGGTTAGGTGCTCTGAGGAGCCTTCAGAACTTTTTCACTCCACCCCAGTTGCTTGCTATTTATAGGTATATTGTTCACCCCTGTATGGAGTACGCCTCACATACCTGGAGTGGTTCTACTCATACAGCTTTCTTTGAAAAGGTGGAGTCTAGGGCTTTTCGGCTTGTCATTTCTCCTGCTCTCACTCATTTTCTCCAGTCTTTTTCTTTCGTCGAATTGGTGCATCAGTCTCTCTATTAAATCGCTATTGCAAAGGGCACTGCTATTCTGAACTCACTCGTCGCATACCTCCTTCAATGAGAAGAGTTTGTGAGACACGTATTTATACCCAGACTCATCGTTTCTCTGTTCATTTCTATGACACCAGACTTAACCGATATGCTCAATCTTATATGTACTCTACTAGTAAAGTCTCGAACACACTCCCTTTATCAATTTTCCCAACTTCCTATGATTTGCACACCTTTAAACGCCGTGTTTCTGGATATGACAGCTTTTAATTTAACCAGGTTTCCGATTTTCTCCCAAACTCTGGTGGGAATTTTAATAAGCCTCTGGCCTTTGCCCACCAGAGGTGAAATATATATATATATATATATATATATATATATATATATATATATATATATATATATATATATATATATATATATATATATATATATATATATATATATATATATCTCTCTGAGCTTAACACTCGGATAACTTACGGTCTTGATGGTATACCACCTGTTGTTTTCAAAACAAAGTTTTCGAATCTATCCTTAAAGGAAAATTTTGAAATATCTCAATTCTTCTAATTTTATCTCAAATCGCCAGTATGGCTTTCGTATGAAACTCTCTACTTGTGATCTTCTTACACTTCTCTCTGATTCTTGGTCCTCCGCTCTTCGGCATTTCGGTGAATATTTTGCTGTCGCGCTGGATACATGAAAGGCTTTCAATAGATACTGGTACAAAGCTTTGATTTCTAAACTTCCCTCTTTCGAAATATATCATAATCTCTGTGTTCTCTCTGATTTTCTTTCCAGTTGGCCTATAGCTGCTGTTGTAGACAGCTTCCGTTCATCCTTTAAATTTATTAATAGTGGTGTTCCTCAATGATCTTTCCTATTTCCAACACTTTTTCAACTTTTCATGAATGTCCTCTCGTGCGACACGCTTTTCTACACAGTCTCATCCTTTCTCTGTCCAACTCTCCGACCCCAGACTTAACCGCTATGCTCAATCTTACATATACTCTACTGGTAAAGTCTGGAACACACTCCGTGCATGTTTTTCCAACTTCCTTTGACTTGCATACTTTCAAACGCCGTGTATCTGGACACGTCATCCTCCATCGACCATGAAAATAGATCTTTTCCAACTCCGGTGGAATTTGGTAGGCCTCTGGCCTTTGCCCACCGGAGGAGATAAAAAAAATTACTTCATCACCTATCCACTCTTATGACGATGACTTCTCCCTTCATTGCTCCTTTCAATTTAGCAGTAACATCTCCCAACAGCAGTTAATTTACTAAAGGAGGATAGTCTTGGAGCAACTAACCTCTGATCTTTCTCGAATTTGAAACTTAGGGAGAGAAAATATGGTCGTTTTCAATGCTTAAAAACACAGTTCCTCCATCTCTCTCAAGTCGACAAAACTTTAAACACAACTATGACACCTTCTCTGAAAACTACAACTCAAACCTTCTTCTATCCTTACTGTCTCGGTGTTTCTTTTTATCTTGATCTTTTTTGGAAAGATCGCATTACTTCTCTTTCAAAACAAGCATGTAAGAGATTGGATGTTCTGAGGTCGTTCGTAATTTCTTCTCGGCGCTTTAGTTACTTATTCTTTATAAAAGTGTCGTTCGCTCCTGTATGAAGTACGCCTCACACATCTATGGTGGTTTCACTCATGCAGCTCTCCTAAAAAATATCGAGTCTATGGCTTTTCGTCTTATCAGTTTTCCTCTCTCGCTAATTCTTTTCAGTCTCTTCCTGCCCATCAAACTATTCCGACACTCTCTCTGTACTATCATTATTACAATGGGTACTGCTCTTCAGAAGTCTCTAATCGTATACCTCCTCCAATGAGAAGGGCTTCTGCAACACGCCTTTTCATTGTCTCATCCTTTCTCTGTCCAACTCTTAACTTCTACGCTCAATCTTACAAGAACTGGACTGGTAGTCTTGAACACTCTTTTTATATGTTTTCTCAATAATAGACAGATTTTTCACACCTTCAAACGCCGTGTTTCGGGGAATGCCGGCCCTTAACTGAACCTGAAGTACGATATTTCCCCAACTCAGCTGAAATTTAGTAGGTCTCAGGCCTTTGTTCACCAGAGTTAATATATATATATATATATATATATATATATATATATATATATATATATATATATATATATATATATATATATATATATATATATATATATATATATATATATATATATACGAGCCTTTCTCTTTCGTTTACTTTTCTAATCCACCAAATTAAAGCAAATTCAGCACCGTCTTTTGACTCTGATTCCGACTAAAACAAATCTGACCTTTTTTCATGCAGATGTTCTTCTAATAAAGATATTTACCCGGATGCGAAAGTAATTGAGATCGATAGTGTAAGGGTTATAATCCAAAATATACAGCAATATGCTCCCCTTAACGTAAAATTCATAGAAACATAATGACATGCATTGTGTACGGCGTAATAATCAAAGTTGGGCAAAGGAAAGCCATTTCAAAAAATGATCATAAGCTTAATATTGAGCTCCCAGATGTGATCATCCAAGCTATCAACAACATCCATTTAGTTAAGTGCATTGCCATTCATGAATTTTTATTTGCATTTATAGAGGAGTCAGTTTTAGCGTCATATATATATATATATATATATATATATATATATATATATATATATATATATATATATATATATATATATATATATATATATATATATATTATATATATATATAATATATATATATATATATATATATAGATATATACTAATGTCTGTTATTGGACTCGAACCAGCAACCTTTAAGATGGCAAGTCTTGCGCGTTGACCACTAGGCTATGGCGGTTCAAAAGGAAATCGCATTGGAACTGCTCATGATCTACAGTCATGACGTCAATCCCAAAGAACTTACTCGACAGCAACTCAAGCAAAGGGCAACGAGGTCAAAGGTCGAATCCCTTACTCGCAGACCGTTATATCATGCATTTTTAAAGTCTGATATAACTCTCACAGACTATTGGACTTCATCACTATTATAACTTTAAGATGGTAAGTCTTGAGCCTTGACCACTAGGCGATGGCGCAAGACTTACCATCTTAAAGGTTTCTGGTTGCAAATTGTTGCCAATATTTATATGAAGTTATTCGAATCACTATTACCACCAAACATATCTCTCTTCCAATCTATTTATTCTTGGTTTAGATACGTTGACGACATATTGGCAATTTTTCCCAATGACTGTCCTCTTACAACTTTTATTACTCAAATGAATGAATTAACCCCTTCCATTAAATTCACCTATGAACTTCAAAACAATAATAGTATCCAATTTTTGGACCTATGTATTTTACAAAACATTACAACCCTTACATTTAAAATTTTCCGAAAACCTACCACAAAAAAACAACTTTTACACTCTTTTTTCTGATCACCCTGACCATATTAAAAAGAACATAATTTTCAAGTCTTTTTCAAGCTCACTTTCACTTACAGACCCTTTCTTTATAGACAATGAAATGACATTTGTTTTCCAGTTACTCCTAGACCTCGGTTATCCACATGTTTATATTCAAACACAATATCGTAAAGCACGTTTTTACCTTTATAACAATCATACTCCATCTGTTCATGACCGGCCCCGAAATATAATAATACTACCATACTCTAAACCCTTCTTAGAGTTGAAATTCACCATAAAAAAAAAGCAATTTTAACATTGACCTTATCTTTACCTTAACAGATACATTACATTCAAAACTAATTAAAAACAATACTTCCAATATAACACCAGCAGATGGTGTATATAAAATTAATTAGATACTTGTCAAAAGTCCTATATTGACAAAACATTAAAAACTCTACAATTCCTTATTTCCCAACACAAATCAGACATGCAGTGATATAATTTAAAAAACGACATCTTTTTGCATATTAGAGAGAATCACAACATAGACTGGGATAGCTCTCCTTTTATACATTTTTCTAAAAATTAAAACATCCTCAGATTGGTTGAGTCATTTCTTATAAACGGTTGTGACAATTTCAATTCATCTACAGGTTTCTTCGATTTAGATGACTTCACCTTTAATTTTTTAAAAACCATTCTGTAATGAACACCATAATAGTTTTTCCTGTTCGTTTGTACGTATGAATATCTACGTCATTTTTCTTACCGTGGCGCATACGCGGTCCACCTTCGTTCTCGTTCGGGTGTTTGTTGTATCCTCGTCTCTTTTATAAACTGGTGCTCTGGCTTGTTTGGTTCCTTTCTTTGCCTTTCCTTTTTTACACCTGAAAAGAGAACTATGTTTAAGCTCTGAAATATAATGTGTTTTTAAACTTTTAGCATAGTCTTGTTTATTTCGGTTTCGACATCTTGTTGATTTCATCTTGCTTTTAATCTTTCATTATCTTTATTGTTTTAATTAGTGGTTTTATAATTATTAATAAAATCAGAGTGCGAGTTTTTTTTAGTTCTCTTTAATAATTATATATATATATATATATATATATATATATATATATATATATATATATATATATATATATATTATATATATATATATATATATATATATATATATATATATAATATATATATATATTATTATTTGACTTTTTAAAAAGATTTCTGG
>SEYY01005643.1:37500-52500 GCA_009176605.1 Armadillidium nasatum
TTGGATGTCAAGGTGCTGAGGGGAGCTGCGATGGGTATTTCGGACCATTATTTGGTGGTGGTGAAAATAAAAGCTAAAGGAGGATGGGAGAAAGTGGGAGGGAGGGGGAGGTGGAGATAGTACTGGGTGTAAGGTTAGAAAAAGAGAAGAAGATGACTACACAGGGATAAGGGAGAAATGGGAGGAGGTGAGGGTGAGTGAGGTGGAAGGAGTTAAGAAGGAGTGGAGTAAACTGAAGGGAGCATTAGAGGAGGTTGCGAGAAGAGTGTGTGAGGTGAAGAAAATAGTGAATAGCTGAAGAAAGGGAAGTGAATGGTGAAATGAACAGTTGGGGAATATGGTCAAAAGGCACGAAGGAGGATAGGGATTATAAGGAGTATAAGGAGGTGAAGAGGGCTAAAAAAGAGTGAAAGAGGAGTGGTGAAGAAAGTTGGCAGAGAATTTTAAGGAAAAAGAAAGATGTTTTGGAAAGAGGTAAATAAAGCGAGGGAAGGGAGAGAGGAACTGGGAGAGGAAGCGAAGAGAAAGATAATGAAGTGGTGCGAGGAGAGAGGGAGGTGGGGGAGAGATGGAAGAGACACTTTACTGATTTATTGGTAGAGGTGGTAGGTGTGGGAGTAGTGGGAATAATGAGGAGATATTTTTAGAAGAAGAAAGGAGTATCAGTAGAGAGGAAGTAGAAGTACCAGTGGGAAAGGTGAATAAGGGAAAGTAGGCAGGAATGGGTGGTATATATGGAGAGATGATAAGGGTGGGAGAGGGAGAGATGGTTGACTGGTTGGTTAAAATTTTCAATGTGTGCTGTGAAGAGGGAAGAGTGCCTCAGGAGTGGCAAGATTCCTGCAGAGTGCCGATATATAAAGGGAAAGGGATAAGATAGTGTGTTGTAATTATAGGGGGATAGGTTTGTTGAGAGTAGTAGGGAAAGTTTATGGGAGTGTATTAGTATCGTGAGTGAAAAAATTGACAAAAGAGGGAGTGGGGAGTGAGGAACAGTGAGGTTTTTGAGAGGGTAGGGGATGTGTGGATTAGGTGTTTACACTGAGAATGATTGGTGAGAAATTGCGTGAGAAAGATAAGGTAGGGTATGTATGATTTATGAATTTGGAAAAGGCGTGTGATAGAGTTTGTAGAAGAAGGTTGTTTGAGTTACTAATGGAGGGGGAGGAGGGAGTGAGTGGTAGATTATTGAATGGGATTAAATCATTTTATGAAAACTGTAGAGCGAGGGTGAGGGTGAAGAGAGAATTGACAGAATGGTTTAACGTGGAGGTGGGACTGAGGCAGGGGTGTTTTATGACGCTGTGGTTGTTCAATTTGCTAATGGATGGTGCTGTTAGGTGGTATAGAGAGATGGGAAGGGTGTTAGGTTGAGAAATGGATAGGGTGAATGGGAGGTAAATATCTTGTTGATTATGGATGATGCGGTGTTAGCTGCGGAATCTGGGGAGAAGTTGAGAATGTTGGCGAAAGAATTTGTGAGGGAATGTGCGTCTAATAGATTGAGGGCAAACCCAACAAAGAGTAAAGTGATGAGGTTTGGAGGCAGGAATGAGGCTGTAAGAGGGGAGGAATGGGAGAGCGTCGAGGTAAGGGAGAGAAATTTGAGGAAGGTAGAAGAGTTTAAATATTTGGGAATACTGGTGGAGAAAAAAGAGGAAATGGAAGTGGAAATAAAGAATAGAATAATGGAGGGAATGAAAGTGAGGGGAGGTTGAGGGAGGCATGGATGAAGGGGAGAATCCCGAAGGAAATAAAGGTAAGAATGTTTGAGAGCATGTGTCTAGCATCAGTAATGTATGGGTGTAAAACGTCGATGAAGAATGCTCGGATGATGAAAAGATTAGATGTTTTTGAGATGAAAGGACTGAGGGTTATATGTGAGTTAAGGAGGGTAACATAGAATCAGAAACGAAGGAATAAGGGAGATGTGTGAATAGAAGAGGGGAAAAGTCGGTAGAGCAGAATAGGGTGTATTAAGTGATTTGTGTATATGTGTAGAATGGATGAGGATAGGATAGTGGGTAGAGTGATGAGATCCGAGTTAGAGGGAGGAAGGGGAGGGGAAGGCCGAGGTGGATGTGGATGGATGAGGTGAGGGATATTTTTTTGGGGGGAAGAGGTTTGAATGTAGACGAAGGCAGGAGAGTGGCAGAAGACAGAGTGAGATGGAAGGCAATGGTGATGGAGAGGGAGGGGTAGGGAGTTAAAGTGAGGAAGAGTGTGTGTGAGCGAACTGTGACTGGCCCCACCCCACGAGAGTGAGAAAGGTGAATGGTTGAATAAAATAATATATAATAATATATATATATATATATATAATATATATATATATATATATATATATATATAATATATTTATATTTTTATTTTATAATATATATATTATATATATATATATATATTATATATATCTCCCAGTTTTCATATATATATAGAGCCCTAAAAGATAAGTTCTTCGGCTCGCCGGTCCCCATGCCGGTCCATATCCTATCCAGACTCTTCATTTTTCACCCTTTCATAACCAGCATCTTTCTAAACCAACCTAAAACACTCTCTCCCAGGGTCTTCAAAAGTTGCGCTTCTCCGAGCTATGGTTTCCAATGCTGGTTCTGGAGTATTACAAGCCGTTGACAGAGAAATACAAGGCCGGATGGCTATCCTGTCGTCATATCCGATCCTGTCGTATATATTTATCAAATAAAATTATATATATATATATATATATATATATATATATATTATATATATGTATATTATTATATAATATATATATATAATATATATAATATATTATATATATATATATATATATATATATATATATATATATATATATATATATATATATATATATATATATATTATATATATATATATATATATATATATATATATATATATATATATATATATATATATATATATATATATATATATATATATATATATATATATATATATATATATATATATATATATATATATATATATATATATATATATATATATATATATATATATATATATATATATATATATATATATATATATATATATATATATATATATATATATATATATATATATATATATATATATATATATATATATATATATATATATATATATATATATATATATATACAGCTTAAAATACAAGGTGCATTTTATATAAACAGATAAAAGGTTTGAGGCATTTATTTACCATTAATAAACAAAAAGACTTCCATTGCCTAATATTTAATGGTAACCTATTCCAAACATAAAGTTATATAATTACCAGACAATATTGAATATTTTTTTATTTTTTTCAAATAATTTTTTTTCCTTTAGTTTTTTTTTTTTTTATTCAATCTAAATCTACCAAATCGATCCATTATATTCCATTGAATTTGTTTCAACCAAATTTCTTTACAAAAATTAATACCATCAAAACCATCGACGATTACCATTAATTAAAGAGAAAAAAGCAATCTAAACGCACAGTAATTTTACATCATTGAATGGAGTCTATTTGTGCTTCTTTAAAACCGATTAGCTTATTGAAATATGAAAATGAAATTTTATTGAACAATTTAAAAAGAGATCCCATAAATAAAGATCAAGTATCCAAATACCTTGATTTATTGATTCGGTACAAATTCAAATATTTATTTATATTACAGTATATATATATATATATATATATATATATATATATATATATATATATATAATATATATATATATATATATATATATATATATATATATATATATATATATATATATATATATATATATATATATATATATATATATATATATATATATATATATATATATATATAATATATATATATATATTATTACGCTAACTTAAATAGGCTTTTAAATTAAGCCTTTGTAAAATGAAATTATTGGTTGGATTTTTTAATGTTCAATTTTTCGTATCAATCAAAGGATAATAGTTCGCAATAAGATAATAATAAAAAATAAACGGATTAATTTTTATATTATTTAATTGAACAATGATATTTTAAATTTATTCATATTAATTGTGAGGATATTATTTTTATTGAAATAAATTAGTGATGTTAAATTTCTATTCATTCGTGTATTTATTGTTATATATATATATATATATATATATATATATATATATATATATATATATATATATATATATATATATATATATATATATATATATATATATATATATATATATATATTATTATTTTAGTCTCCTCTGGTGGGCAAAGGCCAAAGGCCTACCATAATCCACCAGAGTTGGGGAGTATTCGAAATCGGGTCGCTAAAGGCCGACGTGACCCGATACACGGCGTTTAAAAGTGTACAAGTCAAAGGAAGTTGGGAAAACAGATGTATTCAAAAATATCTTTCATTTGGGATAAGACTATAAGAGACCATCAGCATCTTGCCGTCTACCGTTGCTCAAACAGTAGAGTGATTAAATCAAGTGCTTGAGGCGCCGGTTCGATCCCACTTGGGGATTCTAGGTATATACTACCTAGAAAAGTTCCTCTCCTCGAATAGGGGCAATATTGGCCCATGAGATGTGAATTTTTTTAATTAAAAAAAAACAAAAACAAAAACAAAAATTCATTTGCAAAGATTCATATGAACTTTGAGATTTGAAAATCTCTCTCAAAATCAAATTTAATAAAAAATAAAAATAAAATTGCAAGAATTATCTGCTTAAAGATGGTTTGGATGATCTATTTGATATTTCTCATGCAAATATAATGTAAATGATATCAAATTAAGAAGAGAAACTAGTTCAGTAATTTTATGGAGAAAAATAAAGCTAAGGTATTTAAGTGGAACTGATAAAAAAAAATTTATAAAAATAAATAAATAAATAAATAAATAAATAAAAAAAAACACTGATTGCAAAACAAGAGATAAACTCAAAATTTATGATAAAATAGATGCAGAAGTAAAGCAAGATATGTTCGCAGAAACTATCTATTGGTTATTGAACTTGTCTGTGGTACCAGTAACAACAGAGAGTAGACACTAAAGTATGGTTCTTCCGGGCCTCAAAGTATCATTTAACAATCAAAGAAACGCCAAGCACATAGTATCATCAGACCTTGTACAAGAGGTAGATGAAACAAAAGAAAAAGAGTTCTTCTTGCTATGATATATTCAACTACTGCTTCAAACCAACTTTAAAAAAACAATAGTGATGTAAATTGTGATACTTTGAATCATTCTTCAAAGATAGATAAGCGAAACACGTAAGCAAATACCAAATCAGGATCATGGAAACATTCAGACTAAAATACCTTTTATAATAAATTAGGATGAAAAGTTAATCTCCTGTAATCTTAGAACAGATTACCTGTTTTATTATATCTGGAGAGACTAATATTAGTTTACTATTTGACTGTGAACAGTAAATAGCTACTATAGTAGGAAACTAAATGTAAGAAATTACAATGCAATACCTTGCATGATTTTTAGGATGGTGTTAATTACATGTGTTAGATCAAAAGGATGCTTGAATTGTAATGGTAAATAAGCTTGTTTTAGCTTTTCGAAATCATATGATTATAAAATTCTACTATTATTGCACAAGATTTTATATATATATATATATATATATATTATATATATATATATATATATATATATATATATATATATATATATATATATATATATATTATATATATATATATATATATATATATATATATATATATATATATATATATATATATATATATATAACCGCATATTCGCTTTAGAGTTTATGTAGAATTCAAGCCTGCTGAACAAGGATTCGAAACTGAGACCTCTATAGATGGTGAGTCAAAGCGCCACCAACTGAGCCATGACAGTTCGAAAGGAAATCACAATAAGAAGGCTCTTTAAATACGACCCACTCAGACCAACTCAAAGGACCATCCTCACTGCACTCGGACTCAGCTTGAATCCTCTTTTAAATACAGACATTATGCAGGTAAGCATTTTATACCTCATATTCGCGATAGATTTTAAGCAAAATTCAAATCTGCTGTCATGGCTCAATTGGTGGCGCTTTAACTTACCATCTTAGAGGTCTCGTTTTCGAATCCTCTTTCAGCTGACTTGAATTTTACATAAAATCTATCTCGAATATGCGGTATAATATTCTTACGTATATAATGTCTGTGTTTGAAAGAGGATTGGAGCTGAGCTGTTACTTTTGATTCCGAGTGCAGTTAAGGGGATCCTTTTGAATTGGTCTGCGTGAGTTTTATTTCATGAACCTTCTCATTGTGACCTCCTTTTGAACTGTCATGGCTCAGTTGGTGGTGCTTTGGTTTACCATCTTAAAAGTCTCGGTTTTGAATCCTCGTTCAGCAGACTTGAATTTTACACACACACACCCACACACACACACACACACCCACACACACACACACACACACACATATATATATATATATATATTATATATATATATATATATATATATATATATATATATATATATATATATATATATATATATATATATATATATATATATATATATATATATATATATATATATTATATATATTATATATATATATATATATATATATATATATATATATATATATATATATATATATATATATATATATATATATATATATTAGGGATGGAGCGATACCAAAATTTTTACCGATACCGATACCATAAATTTACCGATACCGATACCAAAAAAAATACCAGATACCGATACCGATACCGATACGGTATCGGAAAATATGCCGATACTTGCCGATACTACTACCGATACCGATACTTTACTCTTATCCAAAAATTTGCCGATACCGATACCGATATTGAAAAGGCCGATACCGATACCGATACCGGTATTGGAAAATATGCCGATACTTGCCGATACCGATACTTCACTCTAATATATATATATATATATATATATATATATATATATATATATATATATATATATATATATATATATATATATATATATATATATATATATATATATATATATATATATATATAATATATATATATATATATATATATATATATATATATATATATATATATATATATATATATATATATATATATATATATAGAAAGTAATATCAGTAATTCCTTACTCATTATAGAAAACCCTAAGAAGAAAATTGCCCTCTTTATGATTACACATAAATTGCGAAACTAAAAATAATCGAATAATTTACATTACAAAAAAAAAAAATAAATAAAAAAAAAAAAAAATAATTCATACCTTGTTCTAATGGAAATATTCTTTGATATCATTAATCCTTATCAGATTTAACCTATTAGAGTGAATTAATCTTTTGTAGCAATTTTATAGATTTTACATTAACAAGGGATTAACTTCCACTTCTTTATATTCTTAACACTTTACACTGTACTTATGAATATTAAGGTTATTATATATTTATTATATATATATATATATATATATATATATATATATATATATATATATATATATATATATATATATATATATATATATATATATATATATATATATATATATATATATATATATATATATATATATATATATATATATATATATATATATATATATATATATATATATATATATATATATATATATATATATATATATTATATATAATATTATATTATATATATATATATATATATATATATATATATATATATATATTAATATATATATATATATATTATATATATATATATATATATATATATATATATATATATATATATATATATATATATATATATATATATATATATATATATATATATATATATATATATATATATATATATATATATATATATATATATATATATATATATATATATATATATATATATATATATATATATATATATATATATATATATATATATATATATATATATATATATATATATATATATATATATATATATATATATATATATATATATATATATATATATATATATATATATATATATATATATATATATATATATATATATATATATATATATATATATATATATATATATATATATATATATATATATATATTATATATATATATATATATATATATATATATATATATATATTATATATATATATATTATATATATATATATATATATATATATATATATATATATATATATATATATATATATATATATATATATATATATATATATATATATATATATATATATATATATATTATATATATATATATATATATATATATATATATATATATATATATATTATTATATATTATATAGTGGTTTCCCATAATTTACTTCATGAATAAAATAATTGCAAAAAATGATTGAACTCAAAATTAGTTGCTTCTCATGTTCAATTTCTGTATTATTCCCCATGCTCTCTTTTTTGAATTCAATTAAGCTTTTAAAAACTGTGTAGTCAATTTATTCCTGCTATATATATATATATATATATATATATATATATATATATATATATATATATATATATATATATATATATATATATATATATATATAATATAGTGATACCTGAAAGAGGCTCTGAAAAGGAGCGAAAGCTTGTTTCCTGATTTGATTGTAATTTTGTGTATATTTTGCATAAATTGCATGAATTGGTGTTTGTAAATAAAGTGTAATATCTTAATTTGCATTGGTCAACCCAGGGTTTAAATATTAAATATAATATATATATATATATATATATATATATATATATATTATATATATATATATATATATATACATAATCAAAATATCTTTCTTCAAGACAGATTTGTGTGTGATGTTTCTTTAAATACTATTTTATTATTTATACTATAAATATATCTTGTTCGGACAGTGGAAGATATATGAGTCCTAAATATATCTTGTCAACGTAAATGTTTCCGACATTGAGTAAAGAATTTCTCAAAATATAAAGATATAACATCTATCAGGTTATTTATTGTGCGATCTTCCACCATGAAAAAAAGGTTAAAATTCTTATGAACATTGATTATTGAGAACGAAAAATTCATGAGATATGTTTACGAAATCTGTTAAATGTTGCAAAAAGAAAATGTTCCTTTAAATAAACTTTAGAAAGTAATCCTGTTTCATCATAGAAATATTATTAAAAAAAAACTCACACATTGCATAAAAAAACATAAAAATGTTACAGAAAGGTAGTGAAGTATTCCTCCCTCTGCTTTTTTCAGTTATTAGTTCTATTTTCTGAACTTTTATAACAGTAATGAAGAAAATAGTAACTTTTCCTATGTACATTACGAGAAATAGAAATATATAACAGAACAAACTAGGCAATAACAACAACAACTTTATGGTTAATATGTTATTAAAGATGAACTGTTAAACAATTATGAAAAAGATTGTGTAATTCGAATATGATCATCAAGATACGATACAAAAACTTATAGATTCTAAAAGAAATCTGGGAATTTTTAATAAGTACTTCATTAGACAATAGAACATATTTAGATACTAGTAGTAGTAATAAAAGAAGAATAGGATTTCATCATATACTAAAAGAAATGTTCTTCAAACTAGGTCTTAAAAATATTGAAGTTGCAATATAATAATATTTTAGAAGATGAAATCGGGTGGGATGAATCAGTCCAAATTATTTTCGATAGAAAAAACCGTCACATGGTTAAACATTGTTGATCTAATATCTGATCTCACTTGTAATTGGAAAAAAAAAGCGGTAACAGTCTGGGACAAGATCAACTTAGAACTTGAATCTATTAATTTACCTAAAAGTTTAAATTTGAGTAAATAAAGATTATCTGAATTAGGAAATATATCATCTGTTTCTCTCCCTGAATGACTTCTCTGTGCACCTCTTTCGCATCAAGCAAATCAAAAAGAGGATAATAAAGGTACGTCTCATCCTTCGGCAAAAGATTAAGAAGAAAAGCAAATATTATTTGTTACTGACTCAGATTCTGATTATGCATTTTGTATTATTAATGCATGTCTTTGAAATTTATTGAATTTGTTTTAAGGTAAGAATTTAATGTTCGGGTTTTAAACAAATATTTTATGTAATAGTTTGAAATTAAATCACTTTTTTTTCCATATACATGATTTTGTTTGTTTGGATGTATCTCATTATTCATTAAGAATCCGAAGGAGATTGTTGAGAAATGTCATTATGACTTAGGTATGACTTGAAAGGATTTTCTAGAATCGTATCAGAGTTTCTTCATATAGTTTAAAAAAATTAGTTTAAAGATTAGTTATCAAGTCAGATGTATACAGGTTACATAAATGCGTTCTGAAAAAAATTTAAAAGTCGTAAAACTAAAGTTTACGAGGTTGATCAAAAATGACATTTACTTTAAAATATATTTTCAGATATTCATATAATAACGGGATCCATAATAATTTATATTATTTGTCATTGAGGATGTTTTCAAATCTTTTTTTTTTAAGGCTAAAACCTCTAAAAGATAAGAAGGAACCTTCAGTTTCTGTTACTGTGAGAGAAGTTATTACAGAAGATGAAAGATATTCTGATTATTATTTCAACGGATAGAAGAAGCAGAATCTCTGAGTAAAGAATTTCAGTCTTTTGATCCAGGCTAAAATATGTTATTATGAAATTTTCTTTGTGAATAAAGCAACAATTACTGAAAGAATATAACGAGCTGTCAAAGAAAGAATGCACCAATATTTCACTACAATTGATGCTTGTAGGCACATTAATATTTTAAAAGGCTTAGCCGACTCGTATAACTGATCATATCATTGAATTATGAAATATTGAAATCAAGACTTGCGTTAAATAACAAAAACTAGAATAAAATGATAATACAGATTTTAAATAAGAGATTATATATGCGTATCAACATCTACGAAAAATTTTAAGGAAAGATATATGGCAAATTGGTCTTAGGAGGTCTTTAAGGTCCATAAAGTGAAAGATTATCCTCGTGACGGTTTTAAAACTATATTATGGATTTAGTGGTAGAGTACGTGAAAAAAGGATTTTAATTAACAGCAGAAGGTAAAAAAATATGTTTCTGACTTAAATAATTTTTATAAAGTAAAAAGATATTAAGGTTTAAAGGTAAATGAAAAAAAAGACTAAGTTTCAAAATCAAGATTATCCTGAAATATTATATAAAAGTAAAGCTGCGAATATTAATCATTATATATCAAAATCATGATTTCTGTTTACAAGAATACAAAAAATTTATTTATATACTTTACCTTATCGATTCTGCGCACTTAACATTTACTCTAAGTATTTATCTCTTTTTAGAAAAAAATAATATTAGGTAAATACATTGTTTTTTTCCTATACAACCGACTACATGTGCGCACATATTTTATAAAGGCTTTTTTCAAATAATGGATTATTTAATAATATTATCAAAATATTTAATAGTAAAAATTTGTGTGTGAATGATTATGTAATTAGAAATACTGTAATAAATGCTCTAAAATAAAACTTGTTTTACTTTCCCAGACCTCGATTATTGTTTCATGTATCTCTAAACACACATCTCATTTCATGCTTCGGTATTTCTAAACGAAATTACGTCCTTAGGGTGCTTCTGTGTAATAAAAGAAATGAAAATAATTTTAAAGTTAAACCTTGGAAAGAAAACGAGATTGAATTACAAGAAAGAGTTGGATCGACTGGATCATGAAAACAGGATGGAAGCAATAAGCTGTGGTAAACAGATAAAAAAACCTACAATGATAATTTCAGAGAAATTAAAAGAAGAAAATATGTTCTCCTATTTTGGAGTTTGAATAATAAAAAAAAGTTATATTCAGTAGAACTAGGTGTTAAATAGACATAACAAATCAATATTTTGTATAATTGCAAGAGAGCTTAATATATATAAGGTAAAGAATTTAGAAGATTTCAGATTAGAGACACGAGAGCAAACGGCATCATTGCGCACATGTGCAACTTCAGAGTAGTGTTTGCTGTCCTTAAGCACCTTAGTTTCAGTGAAGAACAAAATATGAGGTATAGAAAGAGAGCGATGGTGTCCGACAAAGCGTGAATTATACAAAAGACAGCGAATTTTGCAGAAATTAATGAATAAATAAGACCCTTTACAAGGGCAAGGCTGCAACAAGGTCTTGGTGGCACCATCCCCATAATTGGAGTTCTCCAGCTCTCAAGTGATGATGGGGTGAGAGGTGAATAAAAGGAATTATTTGGATGACACCCTTCCATGCATGTTCGAGTCAGCCTTATGTTTTTCCATTATATATATATATATATATATATATATATATATATATATATATATATATATATATATATATATATATATATATATATATATGCAATTACCTTTTCATATTATAAAAACGCTTTGGGAATAAAATAAAAGTTTCTTGTTTAATTGGCTAATTTTTCGAAACCAAATTTAAAAGTTTGCTTAATTCATACATTTATACATATGTACACACATATAAGCACACACACGCATATATACAGTATATATATATATATATATATATATATATATATATATATATATATATATATATATATATATATATATATATATATATATATATATATATATATATATATATATATATATATATATACACTGCCGAACATAATTAGAACATCACTTGCAATTAGGGACAAAATGACATCACAACGTTTTGGTGTTGCATATTGTAGAAAATTATATATCTTCGGATGCTCTTGAAAAATTTTGGAGAAATAAAAGGAATGAAGAGGAAATTCACGGATATGGAAAATGCACACTAAAATGTTAAATGAAGTAACTGCTAGTAATAGCAAAACAGAAAGTTGTAAAACCTTCAATTAATAGAGTGTAGTACTGCTGTGATATTCCGCATTTCCATCAACAGTTCCGACATTGACAAAGCGATACTGATAATGGTGTCTTTCAGGGTGATGTGCAAATCTCCCATCATGCACATTCCAACAATTGTGATGTTCTCTGGCTCTGTCTGGCACACCCTTCCATCATATTCTTAATATTTTGTATGGGATTTAAATGCAGGCTTTTTTCAGGTGCGAAGTTAAAGATGGATGGCCTCTGTAATATTCACTGTATCATTGTCGCGAGTGAATAAGAATGAGTCGTCAATGAATGTGGTAAAAGATACAACATATTCCTGTAGAATGTCGTTTGTACACCTTTCTGACATTAAAGTTCCCCTTTTCGTATATGCAACTCCGAGATGGATTCCAAACTAATACCATTTCACACCATCACAGAGCTGGCTCCTAAAGTGATCCTTGGGTAAATGTTGCAAGGCGAAAACCTCTCTACTGGACGTCTCCACATTCGTTGGCGTCTTTTTGGTACATCAAGCGCAAACTGAAACTCATCATTGAAAAGTACATTATTCCATTTTGCAATTTTCATAGGCCTGTGCAAACTGCAATGAGACAAACCAATGCACACTTGCAAGAAGAGACCCGTGGTAGGCCGTGTAGCAGCCATTCTAGACATATATTGTCTTTTTTGGAACTGTACTGTCCGAAATGAGCACGTAACGTATCTGACTCTACCGAATAAGATTCATAAATGATTGTTAAATTGGAAATAATTCGCAAAAATGACAGATGGGAAAATCTGTCAGAATTCTACGAGTCTTTCAAAATTGGCTGAGGATTATACGCACGTTTGATTATTATGCATACGATTGATTAGTTGACTCCCAATCGCTTAACTACTTATTCTGAAAGAGGACTGTTTTCAATAATCAGATTACCCTGATAACAAGTTTCTCTTTTCTTGCTATGTGTTTGTTCATTCTTCAGTAGCCAGCAATCGACAAGAAAAGTTACAAGTGACAAACGTCTTTCCGTGACGTATCCCTAATCAAGGATGGTATTTAGTTATAGTCAATTTTGTCTCGTTAACAGTAGTTTCGTTAAGAGTAAGAAAATTCACTTGTCATCTGAATTTAAAAGAGAAAAATCTTTCTGCGTTTTAAAGTGTTAAAGTATAAGCTTGTCAACAAGCAAAGTGTTTGCAAGCTGTAGAAGTCCTGTGGATTTTCCACCTGTGTGAAACTTTATCTTCGTGGTCGGGAAAATAATCCCCTGTTTCGAGAAGGTCACCTGTGAAAACTCTACGTGAGACTAAAGCTTGTTCACACTTGACGAGGTGAAACGGTTTCTCTAAAGATCAAGGAAAGTTCTTCACAAATCTGTAGAACTGACGACAGGAGTGAGCCCAGTTTCAAAACTCTCACTGCTAATAATCGGACAGATACAGGAGGATAAAATCACGAAAGAGAACCAAGTTCTAACTGGAGGTACTATGTTGCATCATTTAATAAGGGCAAAATTACATCTCAAGACTCTAGGATTTTTTTTGCAAAGTTTGAAAGTCCTTTTACTGATATAATAGAAATAATTTTTTTTTCTATCGAAATTAGAATGATTGTATATATTCTATCGCATAGATTTGCATCACATAACTATATTTTTTTTTTTTACATTTCTTGTTAAGGGGGTTCGGACATATATTTATCATATAAGTTTCGATTAGGATTTGAATAGCAACTTATTTATTAGTTGTATATATATATATATATACGATAAACTCCCTCCGTGTTTATTTTGGCAGCCGATACTCTGTAGTATATATATATATATATATATATATATATATATATATATATATATATATATATATATATATATATATATATATATATATATATATATATATATATATATATATATATATATATATATATATATTTATTATTTTTTTATTTTTTTTTAAAATTTTAAACCTGTTACAAAATTTATTTTCAAATATTAAATAAATTGAACAAAAAGAAAGAAAGAAAAAAAGGAAAACTTTGATAAGAACAACATGTATTAAAATCATCCATCAAGCTTTAAAATGTATTAAGTTTGCTTCACTTTTTAATAACCTAAAAAATTATATTAATTGAAGAACAAAGACTTGAAATTAATCACTTCGCAACCAAACACGC
>SEYY01005643.1:62500-67500 GCA_009176605.1 Armadillidium nasatum
TTAATGAGGATCTGAGAAGCCATTGGGATAGATTCCTTGTGTCTGAAGAAAGTGTGAATTGAGAGGGAGTTATAATTTATAAGAATGAACTGGCACTATTCCTTAAAAAAAATATATCTAAAACTTTCGTTTATACGATCACTTACATCCCTACTTAATTAACGAAAATATTCTTACTCTACTTGAAACTACATTTCCCCAGTGCCAGTTTATTCTTATAAATTATAACTACTGAGTGCTCCTGGGTTACAAGTGTAATCAATGAAGTCAAGCAGCGCCAACATAACCACAACAAATGCTGGAACGAAATTAATAATAATAAGACAGATAAAAATTTTCAGTTCGCAAGGATTCGAAACCGATGGTAACGGAGTCAACTACGGATGTTTGCTCCTGTAACCCAGGAGCACATCAGCAAAATGTCGTGTAGCCCCATTAGTTGTTCCTAGCAGCTTCCTTTGGATTGTAATGTATATATATATATATATATATATATATATATATATATATATATATATATATATATATATATATATATATATATATATATATATATATATATATATATATATATATTAGTGCTGGATCGGATGTCATATTTTTTCATTTGCGGATGCGGATGCGGATATAGAATTATCGTCAAGTGTGGATGCGGATACCGATGTTGAATTTTTGAAAGTGCAGACGCGGATGCGAATGCGGATGTCGAATTTTCGAAAATAAAGATGCGGATGCGGATGTGGATGTGGATGAGGATGAGAATGTCAGTTTTGATGAGGATGCGAATGCGTACGCCTTCACAAATATATATATATATATATATATATATATATATATATATATATATATATATATATATTATATATATATATATATATATATATATATATTAGTGATGGCATCCGCATCCGCATCCGCATGCGCGGATGCGGAACATCCGCACAAAAATCAACATCCGCATCCGCATCCGCATCCGCACTTTCAAAAATTCAACATCCGCATCCGCATCCGCATCCGCACTTTCAAAAATTCAACATCCGCATCCGCATCCGCATCCGCATCCGCACTTCTCCAAAATTCGACATCCGCATCCGCATCCGCATCCGCAAATTAGAAAATATGACATCCGAGCCATCACTAATATATATATATATATATATATATATATATATATATATATATATATATATATATATATATATATATATATATATTATATATATATATATATATATATATATATATATATATATATATGCGATTGTAGATCAAGAGTGAGGGTGAAGAGAGAACTATCGGATTGGTTTAGCATAGGAGTGGGATTGAGACAGGGGTTTGTAATATCTCCATGTTATTTAATCTATTGATGAATGGTTTACTTAGAAAAATGGAGAGAGAGAAGGGAAGAGTATTACGTTGACAAATATGGAGGGTGAATGTGAAGTGAATGTTTTTCTTTTTGCAGATGATGCGGCATGTGTTGCTGGCAGAATCTGGAGAAAAGATGAGAATTCTTGTGAGAGAGTTTGAAGGGAAATGAGCAAACACGAGATTGAAATTCAATCCAGCGAAGAATAAAGTTATGAGGATTGGAGGTGGGGATGAGGAAATGTGGAGAGAGAAATTGGTTTGTAGAAGTGTGAGAATGGAAACTTGAGGAGGTGAATGAATTCAAATATCTAGTAATGTTGGGTGGAAGGTAAGGGTGGGACGGAAAAAAGAATAAAGAACAGAGTGGAAGGAGGAATGAAAGTATTGGGGGCCTAAGAAAAGTATGGAAGAAAGGAAAAATTTCGAAAGAAATAAAGATAAGAATGTTTGAATGCATGTGTTCACCTTCTGTATTGTATGTGTGTGAAACATAGACGATAAGTGCTCGGTCGAGAAAAAGTTTCAATGTCTTTGAGATGAAAGATTTGAGAGCTATATATAAATTGAGAAGGATTGATAGGATTAGAAATGAAAGAATAAGGGAGATGTGTAAATGGAAGAAGGGTGTAATTGATAGAGAGGAGGAGGATGTGCTAAAATGGTTTGGACATATGTGAAGAGTGAAAGAAACAAAATGGTTGGCAAGGTACGTAGATCCGATGTAGATAGGGGAAGGGGTAGGGGGGGAAGGCCGAAGTGGAGATGGATGGATGGAGTGAGAGTGTTTTGATGGAAGGAATTTGAGTTTAGACGAGGGTAGAAGATTTGTGTAGACAGAGATGGAGGGAGGTGGTGAAAGCGTTGAAAGGTAAGAATAGTTATGTTTGTAAGGGAATTGTGGCGGGCACCACCTCACGAAAGTGGGAAAGGTGATAGTGAAATATATATATATATATATATATATATATATATATATATATATATATATATATATATATATATATATATATATATATATATATATATATATATATATATATATATATAATATATATATATATATATATATATATATATATATATATATATATATATATATATATATATATATATATATATATTATATATATATATATATATATATATATATATATATATAATTGACATCCGCATCCGCATCCTCATCAAAATTAACATCCGCATCCGCATCCTCATCAAAATTAACATCCGCATCTGCATCCGCATCCGCACTTTTCGAAAATTCAAAATCCGCATCCGCATCCGCATCCGCACTTTCGAAAATTCAACATCCGCATCCGCATCCGCATCCGCAGTTTCGGAAATTCAACATCCGCATCCGCATTCCGCACTTTCAAAAATTCAACATCCGCATCCGCATCCGCATCCGCAAATAAATATGACATCCGATCCATCACTAATATATATATATATATATAAAGTTGAGATAGCTTCTTTCCTAGTGAACCGTAATCTAATTAGAAAGATCAAAGCCAGTACTAAAGGTTTCCATATACTCATTTAATTATACTGTGAAACGTTTCACACCGTATCTCGGTCCGTCTTAAGCACAAGCTAAATTTTACAAATTTCCTGTATTTTAAAATACAATCAAAACATAAATTCATTAACTATCTATATAATATTTAAAATAATAATAATTGCAATAAAAAAATCAAGTAATAATATTAATATTGAAATAGTATAAATAAAAATAAAATGGCTGGACTATTTAGGGAAAAGGACTTCATTATTGAGTGAAAAGGACAATAGAAGAAGCTTGATCATTTAAAGATGGGCAATGAGTTTTATATATAAAACTTCAAAATCCTACCATCAAGAAGGGGGATGCATGTTGAAGAATAGAGAAATTGGAAGAACAAAAAGGGTGGGTATCCATGGTCTTTTATGGCAGAGTGTACAGGAGAGCAGAGAGGAAGGTCAGTACTAAAGGAAACTCCTCTATGCTTATCAATCTTCACTTTTAATTGAAGACCAGTTTGCCCTACATACGCCGCATTACAGATTGCACACTTAAATAAATAAATTAATGAAGATCTGAGAAGTATTGGGTGAGACTCCTTGTGTCTGAAGAAGCTTTAAATTGAGAAGGAGTTATAATTTATAAGAATGAACTGGCGTTGCGGGAATGTAGCTTCAATTATAGTAAGAATATTTCTTTTAAGTTGAGATGTAAGGGATCCTATATATGGAAGTTTTAAGTATAATTTTTGTTTGCGTACAGTAGGAAAATGAAGGGTTGGTTTGAAGATATTAATTAGATACTCGTTAGGTACTTTTTATGACTTGGAACTTTGGGAATCAATTAAAATGGAAAGGTATTTTCATAAATTTTATCTCTGTATGGAATATATATATATATATATATATATATATATATATATATATATATATATAATATATATATATATATATATATATATATATATATATATATATATTATATATATATATATATATATATAGTAACCTATGACCAGGGTTACCAGTATGTAGGGACCTAATTATCTCCGGAGTTAACAACTATGTGGTGCAGGAGGTCCCTATACTTTGTAGTAGCGCAGGGGGATCAATCAGGATATAAAAATCAGCTTTAAACATATCACAATTTTTATTAATGTTTAGTTAAAAATCTTTTTCCGGAGTGATTCGGAGGACTAATTATTCCCTCTTTTTCCACATCACAGAGATTTGTTATAATTTTCCATTGACTGATACTATTGTCCTGTGCCTCATCAACAAGAATATGATCTATTTCAATAATTCCATCGATAATATTACCATGGAATGACAGATCCCCCTTTCTTCCTTTTCAGAAAATTTACCCAATTTTAGTTGTTCAGATATGTCTTCAAGTAAGCCAGTTAAACCACCCACGTCCAACTTTCGAATGTGTGCCAAACCGTGATTCATCAAAGAAAAACAGGCAATTTATGATAAATGCCATACTGCCATTGTAAAACATGGACTCAAGCTTGCAATGTACTTATCATAATAATACCGGAATACTTGATAAAGTTAAAACTTTAATTGAAGAAAAGATCTGGTCTCATGCTAGCAATATTAGCTTTAACGCTCGTGTTAAATAACTCAATATCTTGAGGATCAATATTGGATAATTTTATGATGTACGTTATCTGCCCTCCAAGAAATGACGTATATGATAAAATAAATAGGCGTTTTATCGATATGGTTAATCTTGGAGTGGTTAACCACCCACGTCCAACTTTCGAATGTGTGCCAAACCGTGATTCATCAAAGAAAAACAGCTCTTTTTCAGGAGGCTGGGTGTTTTCTAAGTCCCCTTGTGGAATGCCGACTGGTAGGCGTGTGGTAGCCACCACTTTACTTCAAGCCTGCGGACCGTCTGTAGCCTTAGATGGCAGGCTACGTCCAAGGAGTAACCACAGTCGAGGGCAAATGTTCTGCCAAACTTGGTCTTCTTTCGGGAGCAGAGGCGTTGGAACTTCTTCAACTGGGACGCCTTCTTCTTCTGCTGTAGTGGCGTTTTCTTCTTGCCTCTGCTTAGGACGACTTCTTCTGGACGGTGCGGCTTCTTGGGCTAAAGTGAATGTAACAATATTTGCTAA